>CAUYLG010014818.1:0-18721 GCA_963573385.1 Cacajao melanocephalus | reverse complement strand
TTCCAATTGCTGTTCTCCTTGTGGGAACGGGACCAGCTGAGCCCGACTCAAGGGGCACCCAGTCGCATATACTCAGCACTGAGAAGCGCTGCGCCGCGCCGGGGCGCAGGCAAAACAGCTGCGCCGGCCAAGAGTCGCGCTGGCGACCCGTGTGACTCCTCCGCCGGGAATTTCCCAGTTTGTGTTCCACAGAAATTCGTCTGAAATTGCAGCGTCCGCTCGCTCTCTGTGCTTTCTCTGGGAGCTAAAATCCTGAGCTGTTGTTAATCCGCCATCTTGGATCTCTCCACCCGGTGATGAAGTTTTTTTCTGTTTCTTAGTTTTCCTTTGGCGGACGCCCCTTCCCCGCACAGCTGGACCTTCCCGGTTCAGCTGTGCTTACTGTGAAACTCTCAGTCCTCAGCGCTTCCAATTGCTGTTCTCCTTGTGGGACGGGACCAGCCGAGCCGGAGTCGTCCCCTATACTCCGCGCCGAGAAGCGCCGTGCTGGGGCGCCGGCAAAATAGCCGCGCCGGCCAAAAAAGTCGCGCTGGCGACCCGTGTGGCTCCTCCGCCGGGAATCTCCTAGTCTGTGGGCCACAAAAATTCGTCTGAAAGGGCGGCGTCCACTCGCTCTCTGCGCTTTCACTGGGAGCTACAATCCTGAGCTGTTGTTAATCGGCCATCTTGGATCTCTCTCAGAAACTGTTTGTTAAAATGAATTGGATTTGTCTAGTTGAAAGTAGTAGGGTCTTTGAATCTTCTGTGAGCTCTTAGGGAAAGCTTCAAGAGCCTTATTAGACCTTTTGCAGCTAAAACCATACCCAGATCTTAGCAGGGAAGTTTGCTTCATGACTCCAAAACTACCTTGCTATTTGGGGTTCATATCACACACAAGAAAACGCAATATGGCAATTGTAATTTCTTCTTAATTTTCTTAAGGAGAAAATGATGCAATTAAAAGGGAACAATTTTCTCCAAACACCCACGTTCTTGATATTTTTACTTGATTCTTACATTCTTCATATATCTAATACTATATTTAACAAATGTCGATTAAGTTCCTACTATGTGCCAGACACTGACATTTTTGCACCTAGAATTCTGGGCTGGGACAATTTATAGGTATAAGAAACATTTTTTAAATGAATATATTATTGAACAATAAATATTTTTAGGTCAGATGTAATTTTAAAAGATGTATAAAATGTGTATTTCCAGACAAGTCCTTGGATCACCCCACATAGACACTGACCCACAGTATTATAGCAGAACATCTTTCAGATGAACTTAGCACTTCTCCCACTTGGGAACTGAGTCATTTTCTTATTAACACTTCAAGACGCCGTTTCAGTCATTTTGCCTTATCAGGTGCCTACCAGTGTAGAACAAGAGCAAGAAAATGACCTTTACCCAAAAGGCCCATGCCTGCCATTATGAGAGGAACTTTGGTTCAGGAAAACACCGGGCACTGTCAAAGCATTCCCTTTCCCATCTAACATTGAAATCTAAAGAAGCAATGCTGTTCTTCTTTTCTTCCTCCAGAATTAGAGTCTACTGATTATCTAACCTTAGAGCCAAATCCCAAAATAACATTTTCTCAGCTTTACAGAGACATCTGACAAAAGGATTTTCTGGAGAGAGTAAATCTAGGCTTCTTGGTGCCTACCTGCCAAGCTGTTTACCTAGGACAGCCCTGGTTTCTCTGTTAGGGGCTGCCATACCTCAGGAGAAAGGAGTATGTTCTCAGAGAAGGGAAGATATTTTCATGGCTCCTGCAGGCTTTGTTCTTTGTTGCTTGTCATGATTGTGTGCTTACTTTTCCTCCAGACAGGTTGGCCTCATATGTAGAAAATCGCTTTCTGTCATGATAATGGGTGTGACTGCTGCTTGCTCAGGTGCTGCCGTTTCAAGCTCAGAGATCTGAACTTTCGTGCCCCACTGGCAATAGCATTTTTCTTCCACAAGCTTCACTCTGCCTACCAACGTCAACATCAGCCAATTAATATTTACTTACATTCCACAGGGAACATGGCTCTGGGCACCTTTCACTGTTTTGCTGCCACCCACTGTCTCTCCCTGTCTTCTCCCTACTGGCTCAAAGCTCAGGTCTGAAATCTCTGCCCTCACTTTAGTATAGACTTCAACATTTTTCATCATAGTTGGCCTAAGTGTCATTATTTTCTACTTGTCTTCACTTTCTCTCTCTTCCCAAATACACATATGGCCTAAAATAGAATTAACTCTCCCTGTCCCTTTCCCACTAACAAACTATAAGCAGTCCCATTGACCTTCATCCCTGTGGGGTGTCTGAGTGAGGCATCTGTGGCTGGCAGGGAACTGCTCCCTGCTGTGCATTCTACTTTTTTTCTCCTTCCCGCTCTTTCTTCTTCCTGGTTTGTCCTTCCAACCTCAATATCTTTTCTCCTTTTCTGCTCCTGGGCATGTATGAGTATCGCTCTCTCCACAGGCACTAAGCAAGATTAAAAGTCTGGGTTGTGATCACACTCATACTCTCATTCTTCCCATCATTGTTCCTTACACTTGCCCCAATCATGGGATCATTATGCTTGAAAGGGAAGGTCAGACATTCGTCTAGGACTTGTCTCCAGACAGAACTGAAACTCAACCGTCTCAGACAGCCAGCAATCTTATTCTTAATTCTCTCCAACAAGAACAATCTCACAGTTTGTCTGATAAATTTTTAATGGATTATCGAGGCGACCTCTAAATCCCTTTAAACTCTGACACTCATCCTGTGTTCTTCTATTCGAAACTCATTTCCTAAGTGTAATCTTAATCAAACACATTTAAATGTTTTGTCTTAATGGAAGAGGAAAACTATTTCCCATCTTTTCTCATCTGCAAAATCTTTTAATCCAAGGAATTCTGACTCCATCACAAAGTTCAGTGTCAGTGTTCTGAATATGATGGCTACTTTGCTGATGGCCTTGGATTTTCTGTTCTGGTCACTCTGCTCTTTCCCATCTGTCTGTGTCTAGCCTTATGGCTCCTTCAGCATTCTTCTTTAATGGTTTCTCATCCACTCTGTGATGCAATTCAGAATTGATCATCTGGGTTGAGAATGCTCTCTCTCTGCTGGATCTCATTTCTCCTGTGTCCCCATCCTCATCCCTTCTAACCCTCTCTGGCCTCCTCTGTCAGATCCTGCCATCTGGAACAGCTTAACTGTATCCTCCACCTCATTAACTTTCCACACCTTTTCAAATCTCACCTGCAAACATGTCCTTTCTCCTTTACCTCCAACCCTTCATTTCATACCATCAAAGCTAATGCATTTAATGTATTTATGTTTCTAGCCTATCAACTTTTAAAAAATAATGTGCACTTAATAGATATTTCACAAAGTAAGGCTGTCTTATTTTGTTGGAATTTTATCTGTTGCTAGGGCATGGGGCATATTTCTCTCAAAAATAGAAAGACCTCCACTTGAACAGGAGACTGCTGCAGCTGGATCCCAGATAGGTCTTGTTCTCACACAAGTGCTGCTGATGGTCTGGATTGTGATGGATTTCTTGCTGTGCTTCTAGTCCACTGCTTTGAGGGGGTTTACATTGAACAGTGGCCTGGACCACTTTATTCTCCAGTGGACTGAAGCTTTTCTTTTATCTGACTAGTTAGATTTATCATAATGGCACATTTATTTCTCTCCCATCTTCTGAATGGGAATTGGTTGCTAGAAATACTTTACCTCCTTACAGGAGGTACCCATCCTCCAGAGGGAATGTTTGGCTATGCCTCATATGACCCCATATGAACAAGAAGGAGTCCATACCCTTCTTATATGATTGTGGCATCTCAGGAAGAAAATTCTGGTTCATTACAGGGAAAAGGAAGACCAATGTTGGATAGGCAAACATATACTTTGGGGAAAGAATGGAAATAAGGATAGCTAACATTTGTTGAGAACTTGCTTTCTGCCAGGTACTATTCTAAACATTTTACATGTACTAACTCATTTAAATCTTGCAATACTATCATCATTATCCCCACCATACAGATGAAAAAGAAGAGGTTCAGAGAAGTTAAGGATCGTTCCTAAGATCACAAAGTTTGGAGGACAGGAGGAACCCCAATGTTTTATTTTTGCCATTGTTTTTTCTATTATAGACAGGGATAGAAACCATAGACCTGCCCATCTAGAATAATAAAGAGAAATCAACCAAGGCAACACCTCACTAATCTCTCAGCATTCCTTATGGTAGGGGAAATAAAATAGACTTAGAAATCAAAAGATGTGTCAGCCTTTCCTAACTTTCCTGTTTTTACTTGTGTGGCAAAAACAAACAAAAAACTGAATTTCCCCAACTGAATCTCGGTTTTTTCATCTGTAAATTAAAAATTCCTTGTGAAAACTGTTTTGTGCTCATGTTAGCTATAACAAAATTATTTAATTTTTTTCTATAGTTGATTTATTTGAAATTCTTATCTTAGTAAATTCACTTTATTCTGGCAGAAAATACATAATTTGATAACTTCCCACTATTTGAGAGGAGGCAAAATACATGTTTTCTAGGAATAGGCAAGCAGTCAGTGTTTGCATCCCATCATTTTCTCTCTTTTAGTCTCTTACCGTTATTTTGCCATATACATGAGAATTATGTTAAATTAAAAATTAGTAACTGCTGATTTATTAAATATGCAGAAGAAAATATTGTTTACAGATTTTTAAATAATTATTTAAGTTCCAGTATCACATATCCAAAAGAAAAATTAGGCACTCAGGTATTTATTACATGTAGCTCCTTGAAGGATGTTACTGCATCCTTCAAACCAAAGAAACTTTAACCTTGCCATTACAAAAAGCAATAAAAACATTGGCCTTAGATGTCTCAGTCAATGATGACTACCTCCATTCAGACAAAACTTCTTGAGGCACTAGAAAATGAGGAAGAGCTTCTTACTAATAATTCCAACTAAATTATCAAATAGCTGATTATGTGAAGAATACAATAAGTTACATTTGTACTAAGGAAATTTCTATTCATTTTCAAAACAAAGATGAATTAGGGGAAAAGGTAAAACTAAATGACTAAAAGATATATTGTCATCATAATAATGGAAACCAATGGAGGGAAACAAATTGATTTACAAATTATCATTCATTCATTCTTTCATTCATGAGACAGAGTCTCGCTCTGTCGGCCAGGCTGGAGTGCAGTGGCACGATCTCGGCTCACTGCAACCTCCGTCTCCCAGGCTCAAGTGATTCTCCTGCTTCAGCCTACCAAGTAGCTGGGATTACATGCATGTGCCACCATGCCTAGCTAATTTTTGTGTTTTTAGTAGAGACTGGGTTTCACCATGTTGGCGAGGCTGGTCTCGAATGCCTAACCTCAGGCAATTTGCCCACCTTGACCTCCCAAAGTGCTGGGATTACAGGCGTGAGCTACCACACCTGGCCTGTGCTTTTTAATAAGTTGAAGTTATACTATATGTGTCATACATATTTTGTCTTACATCTTCTTCCTAATATTCTGCCCATTTGTACACATTAGCACACACTTGTCATAGGAAAGTGTTACTGTCTCTGTAGTATTTCTTTATGTGGATTATATATCTCTAGTTTGTTTCTCAGTTTTCAGCCTAATACATGATACTGTATTGTCTTTAAAGAATTTATTTTGTACTTTAAATTGTTGCCTTCATGTATCTTCACTTTTCAAGTCTTCTGATACATGTTTTCTGAGAAATGTGTTTAGGATACATATCCCACACATTTTCCCCAAGGCTTTCTTAAGCTAACAGAGGTGCCAGAGAGAAAAACAGTGAGAGAAACAACATTTGGATGCCATAATATCCAAAAAGCAAAGCAAAGATGAGAGAAGGAGAGGCGAGAAGCAGCCTTTCAGTTTTGTAAGCAGGTCATTGCTGACCTTTGAGAGAACAGTTTTCACAGAGTAGTGATGTCCAAACCAGATAAGAATTCTCTGCATACCTAAAGGCAATGAGGACAGACCACTCTTTTAAGAAGTTTGAAGGTGAAGGTTAGGCTATAGATGGGCAGCAGCCTGCAGGGGTAGAGGGCAGGGCCACAGGGGATAATGAAGGCTATTATAGGATGAAAGAAATCTAAGCATTTTTTTAAAGGATAGAACCAGTAGAAGGCAAAATTTCAAGATGCAAACTAGAAGAGGGATGAACTCTAGAACCCAGCAAGACAGGATAAGTGTGAGACCAGGATACAGATGGCAGCCAGCTAGGGCAAGCGAGGGGGACACTCCTGTCACGGAAAGCATAGGAAGAAAGACTTTGAGGTGGACATTAAGGAAATTAACTAAACTTAACTTTCTTAGTAAATCAGTAGACAACTCTAAAAATCTCCTATTTTTATGAGCACCCAATCCAGAGGTTTCTAAATTATTCTCTGCATTGGAATTACCTCAGGAGCTTAAGAAAATAATGTTGCCTGGGTCCAACCCCAGAGAATGTGATTTATATGGCCTGTGCTTTGGAATTTTAACACGTTCTCCAGGTGACTTTACTGTGTTAGCTGAGTTTGGGAGCCATGGACCTAACCTATCGGCAGCTTCATAGAGAGCCACAATGTACCTTTGGAATCAGACATATTTCAGCCAGAGACAAGCCCAGGAATTTTACTCAGCTGTTGGAAGTGGGAAGCTGAGCAGCCATAAGGGTTATGTAACTGCTGTAGACTTCCTAGGACTTTGAGGGCAGAGCCTGTCTGAAAATGGCAGTGGATCCCAAAGATAAAGAGACACCATATCTGAGTGTCATCATTTGAACCCCTGGTCAAGAACTACCTTAAGGGAGCTCTGAGCTCTCCCCTAGACTTCTTCAGTTAAGTTAGCCATTAAATGTCTTTAACACCTAAGCCCATTAGAGCCAGGTGTTTCTGTCAGTTGCAATCAAGAGAGGCCTGATACAGGTTGTAACACACTTGTGTATACATTTTTGTGAGCGTTCTGAAGACAGAGTTTAAAAGTGACAGTTGACTCAATCATTTGAGTATACTCCTGAGTGACTCACATTCCACAGAACTGTTTGAACACTGTCAGCAAATCTGAGCCACCAGCCCTATGTGAAGTTATGAGTGCCACTGCTAACTTAGAATTTCCAGTGGATTATTTTGTTAAGTCCTCAACTCTGCCTTCCTTGGCAGTCTACAGCAGCATGGACTAGAAGGAATGTTCCATGAGGATGAAATGAATATTGTGATTTTCTTGTGGTTTTTCTGTCCTTACTATTTAGGGAGCTAAGGGCTAACTGATTTCTCCCTTCCTTCTCCCCTTATATAGAAAGTTATTGTTTGGAGAGAATAGTTGAAAGGCAGGGTTATAATGTTGTTCTGCTTTGGTTGTATGAAGTGCACTATTCTGAGCATCTCAGCTCTTCTCATTGCTCCCTCTTCTCCTCTGTTAGTTTTCTTCTTCCAATTCTAATGGACATAGACCTATTTACTCAAAGAAGTTCTCCATCGCTTGCATGGTTCAGGTAGTCTGCTGCCCTAGCCCACAATGAAGAGTAGACGTAAGTGGTTGAAGTCACCTTCTGTGGAGCCAGTTAAATGTTGAAGAATTTTTTGAACTAGCTTTTAAACACATTATTTAAAATCATATAAATTTATAATTAAATCCTATTAAAACAGAGGTAATAAATACTAACAATTCATCGCTTTCTAATCATTACTATATGTTCTATACTCTCGAAGTCTACTGTATCTGTGTGGGAGAGCCTACTATATAACAGTGTGCCGCACATTTCTTAGCAATTCCACATTCAGTGACATCAAGTTGGTAGATTGAAATTGGCTATAGTGGGAGTATTTACACCAGAGAAATTGGTGAATGCTCTAAATCAGGGAATCCCTTTACCTCTAACAAAGCCACTTATTAGACGTTTGCCAGCACACCACTGAATAGGTACTCTTGCTCTGTGTATTCATAAAACCTGTATAGATGGCTTTCATTATGCTTTCTAAATTTGATGGTAATTCTTTGTTTATCTGTATACAACCATCAGACTATGAATTCTTTGAAAATCGGTATCCATGCTTTACTTATCATTATGTCACTGGCAAGTACGAAGTATTTGGTGCAAAGAAAATGCCCAGTAAGTATCTGTTGGATGGATAATGTTAATTTTTAAAGATCTCCTGGTTTACCAACCCCACACATTTGTTTTCGACTTGGAGTGTTTTGGATAATGCCTTTCCTTTTCATCAGAATTATTGATTTTTCACATCACATGAAGAAAGTAAGCTCCAGGAATATTCTGAAGATATTTTTATTGTTTGCTTATTTGTTTGTTTTGAGACAGGGTCTCTCTGTTGCCCAGACTGGAGTGCAGTGGTACAGTCTTGGCTTACTAAAGCCTCAAGTCCCCTAGTTCCAAGTAGTCTTCCCACCTCGGCAGCCTCCCCACCAATCCACCCCCACGTAGCTAGAACCCCACCACGTTGGTATAATTATGCTTTTAGTTTGTTTGTTGTTGGTAGGGATGAGGTCTCCCTTTGTCCCTATGTTTGCTCAAGCTGATCTTGAACTCCTGGGCTCAGGCTGTCCTCTCACTTTGGCCTACCAAAGTGTTGAGATTATAGGCATGAGCTACTCCTGCACTCGACCTTTACTGAGGATCTTTAGTATGCTGTTACATCTGCTAATTTCCCAATTTCCTTTTAACTAGAGGGGTGTTCCGTACCTTCCTCCTTCCCCTCCTCCTCCCAAAGCCTGCTCAAGGCTATCTGGAGGAAAATACTGACAGGAGACCAGGAGCAGAACCAGGCAGCTGGAGGCTGAAGGACAAACTATTGTTAAATTCTGCATGCCAAAATTCCCAATTGAATTCAATCTGGCAACTATCTAGGACCCCACAGAGTTTCTGATTGAATTGAGTCTTTCCTAATCTATAAAGCTAGATTACCTCATACAGATCAAAAATGAATTTCATTTATTGCCTTTGTTTTTCTAAATGGTTTGTTGATAAATTTGGTTCACAAGCTATGAAGACTCGGAAAGTATCAGAGTAAAGATAGTTTCTAAGAGTGATTAATTCCTGATGATATTTTATATAGATGCTGTTTATTTGTTTATTTTAAATGCATGCCTTCCAAATGTTAAAATCTATGTCAGGATTAATGATTCAAGGCACACTGACCACACACTTTTGCCTCAGCAACATCCCAAATATCAGCATAAATAAAGAAGACAGTTCTAAAAATAGGAGAAAAGGGTATCAAGAGACCAGAGATTTTCAGAAATTTCTGGAAGATGGAAAGTGGACAAACCAAGCAGACATTACAATCCAGAACAAATACAAGAAAACTAGAGGAAGGAGCCACACTTCCTGGCAATGGCACCACAGGTAGGCTTCAAACTTGTGTTGTTTTTGGAAATCAGGCATAGGAAGGAGGCAGAGAACAAGATGATTTTTTTGAAGCCTGGAGCAGCTGAGAAAGTTAAACACCTCCCTCACCTTCATCACCTTCTGTGTTGTTCCCTAATCTAAAATTAGAAAGCCAGTCTTTTAAGAAATTCATGGATCTGCAGTGATGACACCCTAAGAACACCCTCCCCATTTTGGTGTGGAGTTGAGGAATAAGCAAGTGTACCGCCTGCTCACTCTGCTGCCTGTCTCCTGCCTGAGGCCTTGGGGTGAAGTCTGCCAGTGATCATGCCCTGTTATCCTGGCGAAAAAGTGGTTAAGAAAGCACAGTGCTATCACTCACACCGGGTACTTGTATTAGGTAACTTAGTTCTTTATTAATAAATGTAAATTGATAACTAGGGATCGCCAACATTTGGGGACTAACAAGTGACCTGAGAAAGAAAAGGTGATTCAAGAACAAATGATAGATTTTTTTAGGTATTCTAATGAGTGGCCTCAAAAGCATGCAAGTGAATATTGCATTCAAGAAGGTATCACATCCACAAAGCATGACCAGCTATAATGACAAGGGAGTAAAAAAGAGAGATATACAGAATTCACATAATATAAAACTATGACTGCTAAAATTAATATTCACTAAAAGAAACAGTTGACAAAGTTAAGGCAAATACTTAAAAAACATAGGTACACAGAAGATCAATTGGGTAGATATAACATCAACCTAAAAGCGTTTGGAGAACAGAGGAGAAAAGGGGAAAGAAATTATAATGGAAATGATTGATATATAAATTCTCCAAATTCAAACATGTATTCAGATTGAAAGGGCCCTTTGAGCTCTAAACAAAATTACTAAACAAAGACATAAACAAATCCTCTTCCAGGACACCATGGAAAGAGAGAAGATCCTAAGAACTTCTCAAGGAGAATAAAAATAGGTTTCCTGTAAAGGAATTAGAATCAACTTTATGTCAGATTTTTATCAATACCAGATCCTTTTAAAAAAATGCTTTCAATGTTTGAGAAGAAATGGTTCAAACCTAAAACTGTCTATCAAGGGTGAGCATAAAATAAAGACATTTTTAGGTATGCAGTGATTCAGAAAATTTAAATCCAACATATGCTTTTGGGAGAAAACAACTGGAGAGTATACTTAAGCAAAAATATATATAGAAGTAATCTAGGAAAGTGTGAAAGTCGAGAAGCTGTGGATCTAATTTAAGAGTGCAACTGAATGATACCCCAGAATGGCAGTTGTAGTAGAGTACAGTCAATCCACATGAGAACAAATCATCAGAGTCAAGGCAGAAGGCCTGAGGAAGAATGTGGATTTCTTAGTAATGATTGATTAATTATAATATGATAGAATTTTAATAATATAGAAAATTAATGATAAAGATATAATTTTTCTTTTGTCAACAAGAAAAAGGAAGGCAAATAGAAATCCTAAGGGGGACAAAAGCTGGACAAGAAGGTAAAAATCCAGGTATGAAGCAATGTAAAATGTGTTATGTTTTCGAAAAACTTTTGACAAATAAACTTGACCTTTATACTTGGAAGAGTCTCCATTAAGTAACACAGATTTAAGAACATAGAATGCATCTCCTGCTTTAGTGATTCCATCATATTATTTGATTCTGCAATGAAAAATATTTATATAATCATAATTTTATTATTTATATTTAAAATTTTATATTCTGTCTGTATAAAGCATAAAACTCAGTTATAATTAGGAAGGGAATATACATGTTATTAATATAAGTTGTTACAATATAAAGATAGTTACATACCTGACTAGCTTTATGTTTGTAGAGGAAAGACAAATGAAGGGAAGTATAGGGCTGCTAACTGCATTAACTTACATAGAATATGTTGTAAAATGCTATGTGAAGTTGACATAGTAAGAAAAAAAACACTACAATTAAAAAGACTGACAGTATGAAAAGTTGGCCCAGATATAAAGCAATTGAAACTTTCATATACTGCTCATAGAAGTATAATTTGGTACTATTACTTTTGGAAAACTGGTTGGTAATATCTGAAACAGAATGTATATATATCATATGGCCCAGCAGTCCCTCTCCTCGTTTTATACCCAACAAAAATGCGTAATATGTGACTCAAAAGGCTTGTACAAGAATGGTCCTGGCAGCACTGTTCATAGTGACGCAAAACTGGAAACAACCCGGATATTCCTTAACAGTAGAATGGATAAATACATTTAGTAATTATTGGCAGACTATGTGGAATTAAAAAGAAAGCACCGCTCTTCCCTGCAATAAAATGGATGGTACTCACAAACATAATGTTGAGACAAAGAAGCGAAATGGGAAAAATGTATAAGATTTCATTTATTACAGAGTTCAAAAACATTCTAAATCATCTATGAGGGTAGAAGTCAGAAGAGTGGTTAACTTCAGGGAGGACACAAGAGGGACATTTATGGGGATAACAGAAATGTTCTGTTTCTTATTCTAAGTTGCAATTATATGGATATGTTCACTTTCTGAAAACTCATCTAGTTGTTTGTTTTTGATTGTGCACTTTTCTTCGTGTACACTATATTGTAATACAAAGTTTATTTTGGCCGGGTGTGGTAGCTCACACCTATAATCTCAGCATTTTGGGAGGTTGCAATGGGAAGATTGCTTGAGAACAGGAGTTCAAGACCAGCCCAGGCAACATGGCAAGACCTTGTCTCTACACAAAATTAGCCAGGTGTAGTGGTGCATGCCAGCTACCTAGGAGACTGAGATGGGAGGGTCTCTTGACCCAGGGAGGTCGATACTACTCTCGTGAGCAGTGATCGTGTCACTGCACTCTAGCCTGGGTGACAGAGCAAGACCCTGTCTAAAAAGAAAAAAGAAAATGTCTAAAAAGAAAAAAGACAAAAGAAAAAGAAACCCTAGTAAGCCAAGAAATTGCAAAATTTATTTTAGCATTTTCAGAAGTTTGGAAACTAAAGCAGTAAAATGAAAAAAAAATTGAGGAAAGGGAATGAGGGAGAGAAAGAATGGAGGAAGAAAACTTTTACTTTCTTTTACTTTTCTGCACTATTAACATTAAAAGTAAAAACAAAAAAGTAACATTAACGTTACTAATAATAATAGCTACCATTTATTTCATGCTTATAATTGAGATACTGAACTAGGTATACCATGTAACTTATGTCAGTTAAATTTTCATGACTTACATTCTTCACCATAATTATTAAGGTAAAGTTTATTAACCCAACTTAATGATAAGGAAGCTGAACATCAAGATATCCAATTATAATCCAAAGACACAAAATATTATCCAGGAAGAAAATTTTTCAGCAACCCAGAATATGTTTCTTGTTACATTAAGGCACATTTGAGTTCTCCAGCATTTGAGGGTTAGGTAGGGGAAGCTCTTACTGTGTTTATAAATCTCACTGCCCATTAATAAACCTGGAGAGATAATCATACCTGGCAACAAATTCTGGAAGGAATATATGCTGTGAATGTTTATCTAATGTATGTTAGAGACTATAATTATGGTATGGCAAAAAAGATAAAGTTATTTTTAAAACTTTTTCTCTGTTGACTCACTGCAAAAGCCAACGGCACCATATGATGTCATAATGCAGGGAAGTAATTTCTTCAGGAAATGCAGGTAGTAGGGTCTGGGCATATTGATTTTTGGAACTCTAGCTCAGCGTTTTCCAACCTTTGTTCTTCATAAAACTAACTCTGCTAGATATTAATAGTTACTCCATCAGAAATGGGGTTGAGTTAAATTATCTTGGAAATGCAACAAATTGTAATCTCCCTTTTGTAGATTCAAAACTCTATTAGCATATTAAAGACCCTTAGAACTCCTATAGAAAATAAATCCAATTAATTTTGTTTAACCCAGTATTGTACCTATTTGTTTGGTGATAGGACCTTTCTTCAATTAGCACTAACACTGCAGAAAGCAGATTTTGAAAAGCATTCATTTATCTCAACACAAGTTGGAGCATAGATGCACTGGCCGTTCTTAGATCCTTAGACCGTGGCTTTGAAATGCAAGTTGTTTCAAGTGCATACTTGGAAGGTGCAAAGGGAAAATGTCGCAGCGAATTTTTAAAATTGCCTCCTGTGCCAGTATTCTCTGGTATTGTTTACAAAATTAGACACACATGCTTTAGAGTTCAGATATGTAGAAGGCAAACTTTTCACTTTGTTATAAAAATTTAAAAGTCTAACAAGTTCTTTCCTAGTCTCCCCACTCACTTCCTCACAGAAATAAACTACAGACATATCTATAGTTGAATTGGACTCCTTCACCCACCCTAAACATAACTCCAAAGTACAGAGCTGTCTTCATTTTGAATCTATCAAATTTCAAGTCAGTTCTCTCAAACCATTAAGCTCTGTGTCATGAAGCAAAAAGAGATGATTTGAATTCGTAGCATTTAAAAGGCAGCTATTACACATTGGCCACACAGATGGTGAAAGAGGCAGATGACCCTCACATACTCTACTTTCGAATTCTCCAGAAGCCTGGCAAGTTAAGTTCTCTACAAAATGTAATCTCCCCCCATATCAATGAATAAGTAAACTTTTGGGGAGAGGCTCAGTTTTTCATTTATGTGTTAGAGAATGTTCACCAAATATAACCAGTTTATCATTACTGTATCTATGCTAAGCTCTTTATAGCAATAATTAATCAATACAACCTCATAATAAAACAATGGCATAAAGGATAATAGTCATCTTTCAATTTGGTAGAGCTTGTGGGCATAATTCCAATTGATCTCAGAATGTTATCAAGTTGCTGTGATAAAGATTAACAAGAAAGGGGATGCTATACAATTTAGAATTAGAATTTGATCTGTCAAACAAGCGTTCTTATGCAAACTGATTCTGATGGTAGTATTATGGCAAACCCTTTGAAAAAGCATTAATAGCCTGGGCTTTAATCCAAGATTGTATAGCTTGACTCGTAGATGGTTCCTGTTTATGGAATCAAAGGCAAAAAATATCAATGAACACAACAAAAAGTCTAACCTCGTCTCAGTGAGATAAGGAAGAGTAGACCAGTAATCAACAGTTGCAAACTAGCTCCTTAATGCAAGAGATTAGACTGTTTCAGGCTTACCATTGTTTTGTTTTTAAGAAGAAAAACAGGATACGATATCAAGTATTCTAGTAGGAAGAGGTTATTTTCATGAGATATTTTTCAACATTTAAGTAAGCAATAGAAATTTTTTAAAGCAGTTCTTGCCAAATCCTAGGAAGGGACAGGCCTGCATAACCACAAAATATGGAAAATGCATCATGAAATAATTCACCCTATCATCTAAAGAAAGGTGTGCTTCTATGCTTCTCTTTGGAGAAGTTTTATAACAGTGCACAAGAATCTTGACTCATCAGCTTCTAGCAGAAATATATTTAACCCCCCTTTTTTTGCCCCCAAAGGAATATGATATTGTGAAAAGATGTGAAGTTAAACAGTTTATACATGATTTCTACCATGCTGTGTTTAACTTGTATAGACTTTTGAAGGCCAGAGGTATAGAATGGGAAAGTGGAGAGAGAACCTCTAGAGAAGAGGGAAAGGGAAGAAGCAAGATTTTTGACTACAGCAACAATGAACGGGAAAAATAACAAGGGGGCAGTCAGGATTAGTAGATATTAGTCAGCCACGGTTAGAGGGAAAACCTCTCTAGAAGGACATTTTGATTGGAGTAAATCTCAGTCTTTCTTAACGTGGATTCCTCATCTGAACTGTAGTACACTGAAAAATGTTTTGGCTGATTGTGTACCACCCTTGGAAGAATTAAGAAAACAATATCATTCTACATGCACAGGAGTATGGATACATTAGAATAATAGGGCTTCATTCTCACTGACCCTAGGGTGGGAATGGTTGCAGTGTTACATATGAGAAGGAAAAGAACTTTGCTCTATATAAATCTTACCTGGCCAAAATTTTACTATTCCAAATAGTACACAGTTAAATCTTGAAATGATTATATTAAGTTCCAAAGACGATTTTCTGTATGAACTAATCATTTGACTTAAAATATCTTTAGGACAGAGATGGAAAGAAAAATGGGTTGATAACTATATAACTAGAATGCTGGCCATTGTACAGGCTTGAGATGGTACTAGTGTAATGCTAAATGTAAAACTAGACAAAAACTCAGAAAAATGTTTGGGTAAAAGAAAATGTATGAATTATCTGATCTTTCCTATCACTCCAGTGAAATTTTAAACAATACCAAGGGTAAAATATATGTTATATGGAGTTTAATGTTCATATGGAAGCTCTCTGAGGTTTTGAAAAAGATTATGCTAAGTTGTCTAGACAGGGCCTCCCTCAAGTCAGATTCAAAGTATGGTTTGTTTTGTTTTGTTTTTTTCATCTTTCCTTTTCATAAAACCTTGCTTTCGGAGCCATCTTTTTGTTGTTGTTGTTTGATGGAAGTAGTCCCTTTTTTGAGACATTAACTGTTAGAGATTTTGGTTGTTTCACTGTTCCAAACACTTAGCCTTTTTCACTGGGAATTTTAGATGGCTTAAATCTCCCAAGGAAGAACTGTACACTCCTTAGCCAGTCGATACTCAGCATAAGAAGCTATTCCTGGAATTTCTCAAATTGTCTATGGAAGTTGCTTCCTAATTTGAAGGACAATTCTGCTTTCTGATTACTGTATAGGAGCCATTTTTTCAAGTATTTCTCAGTTTCTAGGTGCATCACAGCTGAAAACTTAAGCATGTTTCTGTTGTTTCCAGGGAAGCCATTGTTCATCTGTATATTATGCTTTTATTGTCCTAAAATGATAGCATTCATTCCAACTTCAATATTCATATGTGTTCAGAGTATAACTATAGCCTAGAGAGATAAGAAGATATATTTGTATAATATATATTTGTATACATGTGATGCTTATGTATATAATTTGTGTGTGCATATGTGTAATACATACACCTATATACATAAACATATACACACATATAAACATATACACGAAAATTTATTGGATGCTCTGCAAAAATAGCCACTACTTTATTGGGCATAGCCCTTATCTTATTTCTCTCAGTATCCTCAATACCTAGCACATAGCAGGCAATAATATAAATATCTAAATAAAAACAAATTAGCAATCAAACGAATAACTTAGCCTTTTTTTCAAACATCATTTCATACAGCAATGTATTATTATGTGCCGCCATATGAAACAGTGGGCTGAAAATGGTTTATGAGAAATGTGTATGTGAAATTGCTTTGTAAAATTTTGCACAATTATTAGGTAGTCTTAAGGTTTCATGAAATACAAATGTTTAAAATGTTGTAATTGTACAATACAAACTTGTTTAAGTAATAGACCTTGATTAATAATAACTGATACTTTGTCATTAGCTGATGGATAAGTTATTGATTTAAATATCAATTAGAGGATAATTCCATTAATTTAATCATGTTTCCTCAGTGCCTCAAACAGCATTGAATGTTTACCCATGACATATGAACACACATAAATATTCAAATACTAAGATACAGTCATTCATTTGAATATGTAGGCACATTATTATAATAGGAGATATATTATGATATTGATTTCAGTATTTAATATTTAGCTATTCTTTTAGGGTATTAATTTTATAGACCATTTTAATAGCCAAATTAAGGTTTGAAGATAGTCAGAAATTCTAACAAGAACACAATATTGACTCCTTACTTCAAAGACGGCTAACAGTTCACCAGAGAATAGTTAGGCTGAGGCTGTTGCATTTTATGCAGTTTAGGCATCAATGTGAGAATCATAGAAAACAATAGTTTAGTTTTTCTCTCTAAAGAAGCATGAACATTGATTTATTCTGATGCTATCTTGGTATAGCAAATAAAATGATTTTAATAGAAAAACAACCCTTTGTTTATTTTGTGTGTTGAACCTGTGTGTTAACTCGAGGTGCATTTTGGGAGTTTATACCATATAAGACCATTTTTCTGGTCTAAAAGCAAGGTAGAACTCCTTTTTCTTTTCCACTAGAGAGAGTTTACAAGAGAATTGCCTGGCAACAATTGACCAAGAGTTAACAGTTATTGAGCCTTTAGTGAGTGTATGGTACAAAACTGGGTCCTTCAAGAAATATATCTTTAAAATATCCATGTTTAGAGAACATACTAAATACACTGTCAGAATGACAGCAATTTTAAAGAAAAAAAATTGTTCTATATAATATAAACTCTGTGTGTACATATAGAGTTTATATTACATATAGAGTTTATATTAAATTAGAATTTAATACAGAGTACATATACAGTTTATGTTAAATTAGAATCAATACAGAGACGTGCATATGTTCTTTTTTAGAAGCTTATAAAATGGAAACATCCTCAAGGATTAATATTTAATATTCACATCCTCAAGGATTATGTGACACTGTATTAATGCACGTGGAAATGTAGCTTTTAAATATTCTATTACGAAAGAAACAGAGCAAAGTTGTTTTCAAAAAGGAATGCACCCAGGCAGCTTCATTTATTCACAAAAATGTATTGAGCACCTACGATGTGTGAGAGAAAACTCTGGGTGGTGAGGGTTTACACAGCAGCAAATAAGATGGGCCTTGTCCCTGCATCTATGGAGCTTCACTTCTAATGGCAGAGTAAAACAATAAACATATTCAAATAATGCACATTCCCTGTTATGCAGAAAGTTAACAGGGGTTATGGAGTTAGAGTTGGGGGGAAAACACTCTTTGAAATGGAGTAGTCTGGAACAGCCTCTGATTAGATGATATTTGAGCCAAGACATGAAAGCTGCATGACTATCTGGGGTAGAGTATTCTACACAGCAGAGCAAGTACAAAAGCCATGCTGCAGGAATGAACTTGGCATGTAAGGATCATCACAGGGGACAGTATTGCTAGAGCAGGGTAAGCAAGACAAGGAGTTCAGGAGCTGCTTTTTCTTGTTTTCCTTTTACGTATTTTTTTTTTTTTCGGAGACAAGATCTCACTGTGTTGCTCAGACTGGAGTGCAATGGCATGATCACAGCTCAGTGAAGCCTCAACTTCCCAGGTTCAAGCAATCCTCCCCACTTAGCCTCCCAAGTAGCTGGGACCACAGGGTACACGCCACCACACCTGGCTAATTTATTTTATTTCAAGGAGTTCAGGAGCTGCTTTTTATTTTTTTCCTTTTAAGTATTATTTTTTCTTTTTTTGGAGACAAAGTCTCACTGTATTGCTCAGACTGGAGTGCAATGGCATGATCATGGCTCACTGAAGCCTCAACCTGCCAGGCTCAAGCAATCCTTCCCACCCAGCCTCCCAAGTAGCTGGGACCACAGGTGCACACCACTACACCTGGCTACTTTATTTTATTTTATTTTATTTAGTTTTAGAGATAGGATCTC
>CAUYLG010014815.1:0-24809 GCA_963573385.1 Cacajao melanocephalus | reverse complement strand
CAGCATGGAGTGCAGTGGCAAGATCTCAGCTCACTGCAACCTCCACCTCCTGGGTTCAAGCTCAGTCTCCCGAGTAGCTGGGATTACAGGCACATACCACCATGCCCAGCTAATTTCTGTATTTTTAAGTAGAGATAGGGTCTGTCCTGGGCAGGCCTGCTGAGTGTCTTCTCGGTGGCCCTGCAGTCACCATCCACCTGGAGGGACAGACAAGACTCAGGCCTCCCGCTGGACCATGTGGCTCCCCTACATACAGCAGCCTCAGCAGGAGACTCCTTCAAACCCTGGGCCTGCAAAGTCCTCTGCAGAGCCAGCAGGCCACCTGCCTCTCATAGGACTCTGCAGTGAGCAGCGCTGAAGAGCCTCAGCTGGAGGGAGGAAGGGCAGATGCACCCACTCACCTGCCAGGCCAGGCTGAGCTCCTCCAGGCTGCGGGCCACAGAGTCCGGCAACATCAGCTCATTGCCTGCTTCATTGTCGTTGGTGCCTAGAAGGCCCGCGGATATGCATGTGGGGAGGAGGGAAGCTGAGGAGGTCCTGAGAGCCTGTGATCCTCCGCCAGGGGACCTGTATGTGAGATGAGCCTGAGGCACACCGAGGAGTGGTAGAATCCTGCCATGTCCACCCCGGACTCCTGGAACCCAGGGCCCTGGCTCCAAACCCTCATGAGAGGAGGGAGAGAAAGCACAGGGACTGAGGACAGCGTATGTCCCCCCTGTCCTCAGCTCAAGTGGCCAGAATCCAGGCCCTTCCTTTGTGTTCCTTGGCAGAGGGACCACAGAAGGGCCAACTCCACCCTGGAGCCGTGTATCCCAGGGACGGGGGCACAAAGCCCTGGGCCTCAGTGTGATCATCTGGACACAAGGTCACTAACATGCTGCAATGCTAGAGACAAGGCCAACAGAGGCTCTGCATCCATAGTCACGGCCTACAGCCTGGGGACCTGTCGCACTGGAAGCTGAGAATGGTGCATCCTGAAGAGGCTCTTGGTGATGGGGCCAACCCCGCCGGGGCCCAGACTCACCATGGTGCCAGAGGCCCAGAGTCAGGCTGCAGAGGCTGGTAGGCACTCACAGGAGACGGAGATCCCGTCCTCACTGGCCAGCTCAATCCTGGGGACGTCCCTCCTTGTCATGGCGGGAGGCAGCTGGAGGTCTGGACAGCTCTCCGCCAGTAGGGAGGACTTATTGTACAGCCTGCAGGCCTGTGGGCCAGAGGGAGTAGGCAGGAGGGCTGACCCACAGCCAGGGGACAAGCTTGAAAGTGCCATCCCCCCAGGTGACCTGCTGTAGGCACAGATCTCTGGGGGAAGCTCAGGCCTCTGCTCCTCACCTGCAGGCTGGGGTAGAAGATGAGGGTCATGTGATTCAGCTCCACGGTCAGGGCCGTGAGTCCCGAGGCTGTCCGACTCAGCATCAGGGAGAATGTGTGGTGAACAAAGTCTTGGGCCAGCAGGACGCTGCTGCACTGGGCGCTGAGGTCCCACATCCAGCTGTTGAAGGTCACCACGTGCTGGGCCCCAGCCACCAGGGCATGGTCTGGGGAGAAGCAGCCCCAAAGGCAGGGTGAGTGGGGCCAGCTCCACCTACTGCAGTGGGAGCCCAATGCCTGCTGGGCACCCTGATGCCTGGAGCCCCAGCTTAGCCTGTGCTGAGGCCAGGAGTCCCCTTCCCCCACTTCCCCTAGTGCAGCAGCCAGAGGCCCAGCGATCGCCCACCAGCTTCCAGATGACATGAGCCGAAGGTCTACAGGCATTTCAGCCCTAACAAGGAATGGAGTCCTGAGACCCACTACAAAAATGCCGTGCTAAGTAACAAAGCCTGGCTCAGAGGCCACGCAGTCTATGCTTCCATTTATATCAGACGTCCAGGGCAGGCACAGCCATGGACACAGCGGGCAGATTGGTAGCTGCAGGGTTTCATTTTAGGATGATAAAAACGTTTTAAAATCAATTGTGGTGAGGCATGCACAACTCTGTGAATAAACTAGAAGCCACTGGATTGTGCACTTAAAATTCACAGATCAGCTGGCGATCTGGGCGTGCAAAGTCCTCTGCAGAGCCAGCAGGCCACGGCAGCACTAAGCCATACCAGTGCTTTGCGGGGCTAAGGCAGGAGGATCACTTTAACCCAGGAGGTCAAGGGTGCAGTGAGCCAAGATCGTACCACTGCATTGCAACCATGACAACAGAGTGAGACCTAGTCTCAAAAAAAAGAAAAAAAATCACAGTTCATACAAGTCATCCATTTAATCTCAAGGAAGCTACTGGGGGGAAAAACATTGACTAAGTGGATGGCCAATGGCTCCCTCAAACATGAGAGTGGCAGCCTGCAGACCTGCCGTCTTCAGGGTAGGGAAGAAATGGCCTGTGAGGAAGCAGGTCTGAGCAGTCCAGCCAGTGCGGCCCCTGAGCTGTGCCTTGAGGGTGCTCGTGCCCCTGGCAGGGAAGTACCATCTACGGTGCACAGCTAGGCGCCTGACGGCCAGGGCCAGCATCCCGAGGGAGGCACTACTAGCCCCGTGGTCAGCTGTCAGAACTGAGGGACACAGAGAAGCCCATGGTCACACACAGACAACTTGAAGACCAGGCTGTTTTCTACATCAGCGTGCTGCTTAGACATGACTGCACCCATGCTTCTAGGGAGCCCTAGGCCTCACGTGAGTCCCACACAGATAAACCACTCCTTGCCAAGCCTGGGTACCATGGCTCCCCCATGCATCAAGAACCGTACATGCCCCTTACCCATGTGAGCGAGCCACGTTGTTACCTGCATTTCACAGTGGAGGAAGCTGAGTCCACAGAGGTTAGCAGACTCACCTGAGCCTCACGCAAGCTCCCTAGGAGCCCAGAGCCAGTCATCCCAGCACTGCCCTTGGCTGCAGGTCACCCCTGACCGGTGAGTCTGAACTCAGTTAGTGCCCTTCTAGCTGTAACAGGAGGTCTGCCTTCTACTCCAGCAGAGCCCCCAGGGAAGGAGCTCGCCTGAAGCCCTAAACCGCCCGCTCTACTCTGCTGGGCCAGGCCTTATATTCTGGACAAAAGCAGGATGTGCAGCCTCAGCCCTAGTCCCATAGGACCTTGGGAAGTCCAGTAAGCTCTGGGCCTGGCACTGTGATGCCATGAGCCTCTGCAGGCTCCCCTGTGCCCCCACAGTACCTGGTCCTGCTGCTGTGCCCACGGGGCAGAGGGCGGCACAGCCCGGGGCAGGACTCACACTCCCAGGGACCCTGCAGCAGGTGGCGTCTGAGCTGGTAGAAACCCAGCACGTTGGCCCTGGACAGCTCTCGGAGCGACCACAGCAACTTCTCCTCCACCAGGTAGCTGGTCACTCGGGCCACATCCAGGGGCTCATCCCCCCTCAGGCAGCAGTGGCAGCATCACCACCACGGAGTAGGTCCTAGAGGGAACACACAGGACATGTTGCAGTGCCTGGCTAAGCCTTGCTTCCTTTGGCTGCAGAGGGGGAGCTCACAGGTCCACAGGAAGAGCTCTGCTGTGGGGTGCCTTCCTGTGGACCTGTGCCTCTCGGGGAGGGGCTGTCCTTGTTTTAGGAAATCCCATGATGAGGTGGAGGAGGACAGAGGCCAGCATGACACTGGAGGTGGGGGGTGAGGCTGGGACAAAAGCTGCCCTAATTTGAGGACACAGGTGTCTGATGTCATGCCTGCACTGCCCCCTGGGTCTTGAGCAGCATGGGGCCTTTGTGTGGGGATGTTGAGGACGGGAAGCTGGAAGGTCTAGAAAAGTGTTTTGGTTTGTTTTTTGAGACAGAATCTCATTCTGTTGCCTAGGCTGGAGTATAGTGGTACGATCTCGACTCACTGCGACCTCTGCCTGCTGGGTTTCAGTGATTCTCCTGTCTCAGCCTCCAGAGTAGCTGGAACTACAGGCACTCACGGCCATGCCCAGCTAATTTTTGTATTTTTAGTAGAGTCAGGGTTTCACCGTGTTGGTCAGGCTGGTCTCGAACTCCCGACCTCAAGTGATCTGCCCACCTCGTCCTCCCAAAGTGCTGGGATTACAGGCATGAGCCACTATGCCCGACCAACAGGTCTAGGAAATTTCTACAGTTGAGGGGAGGACTGGAACCTTCTCAATATGTAGAGTAGGGGTCAAGCTTGTGAGATCTGAATGATAGGGAGATCTTGGCTCACCTGGGGGTGTAGTGTGAAGAGGAACATTGCACACTCTGTTGTGGGGGGGCTGCAGGGGCAGGTGGCCTCACTTACTGTCTGGGGAGCCCATAGGCCCTGCAGCTGAAGGCAGGAAGCAGCCTCAATGCCCTCCCTGCCAGTTGAATCCACTTTTTGGCACCCCCACCAGATCCCACTCACCAGGAAGGCGAATAACCAGGCAGGTGATTCTTCAACCAAACCAAAGCCCCGCCCTGGGAGCTCTTCCCTTCTTCAGCCTACATTCTGACCACAAGGCGGCAGGAGCAGGAACTTGTATTACATGGAGCCTTTTCTCCATGATGTGGGTTTAGTCCCTATTCTACAGCTGGGGAAACTGAGGCATACAGAGCCGATGCAGAGCAATCCTAGTTAGAGTCCAGATGCTCTGCAAGGCCACCAGTGTGGAAGAAGGGGGCTGCATCCCGCCCTGGAGCCCGGTTCCTGGTGGGCCTCGTGCCTGTGAGGGAAAAGGATACTGGGTCCCCAGGCCCCTGCTCTAGACTGTGTTCCCTACTTCTATCCACCACCCCCGTGTTCTTAACACAGGGACCAAAGGGGCCTTTTGAAGTGAAAGGGTGATCACGTCCTTCCTGGGTCATTGCAGAAGCCAGAGCCCTTGCCCCCACCCCCCAGCCCTAGGACCTCCCAGTTCCTCCCAGCTGCATCCACTCTCCCTTGCTCACATTCTGCTTCAACCCCGCCAGCTTGATATTCAAACAGGCCAGGCACGGTGGCTCATGCCTGTAATCCCGGCACTTTGGAAGGCTGAGTCTCTGGAGCCCAGGAGTCTGAGACCAACCTGACTAATGCGGAGGTGACATTCAACAGCTAGTCAGAGGGATGCCCACCCTGGTGCTGGGCAGGGTCTTGTGGGCTCTGTGCTGGGCCAGGCCTTAGCCCCGGATGGTGGAGAGGCCAGAAGTTCCTAGTCCTGCCAGAAGGGCGGTTGGGGCAGCAGCTGTGAGTGTTTAAGAACCACACAGCCACAGAGAGCTCATCGTGGAACCTGAGAGACCCTGTGGCAGTGAGCTTCACAGAAACGAGACAGGCGGAAGAACGCAGGTGGAAGACTGAAGAAACCTAGGCAGCAGGCATAAGGGATATTAGCCTGGACACCCTGAGACAGCAGACCACGAAAAATGGAGGTTGGGCCAGGTATGGTGGCTTGCACCTGTAATCCCAGCACTTTGGGAGGCTAAGGTGGACAGATCACGAGGTCGAGAGACCGAGACCATCCTGGCCAACACGCTGAAACCCCATCTCTACTAAAAATACAAAAATTAGCTGGGCATGGTGGCGCGTGCCTGTAGTCCCAGCTACTTGGGAGGCTGAGACGGGAATTGCTTGAACCCAGAAGGTGGAGGTTGCAGTGAGCCAAATTTGTGCCACAGCACTCTAGCTTGGGCAGCACAGCGAGACTCCATCTCAAAAAAACAAAAACAAAAACCCAAGTCTGTAGGTCTGTAAGAAATAAGGCAGGGGTCTCAACACAGCTGGGCTGCAGGCCTGCGGGAAGCAAGGCCACCGTTCTGATTGAAACAGTGCCAAAAGCCAATGTGAGGGCTGAGGGCCCTAGGCCTCAGGGTTGAGCACTCCCTCCCACACTCACATTCCAGCTCATTCTGCAGCTGCTCCAGCCCCACCTGCAGCCAGGCCAGGAAAAGAGGCTGGTGCTGGGTCAGTGCCTGCCTGGCCTGGCTCTGGCCCCACAGGGTGGCGACCGCCCTACCACTTGCCTGCACGGCCTCTAGCCCTGCCTGGGACAGCTGTAGGAGGAGGCCTGCCACATCATCCAGGGTGCCTGCTGTCTGTACCTGGTCAGGGAAACCGAGGCAGAATTGGGGTGATGTCCAGGGCAGAGAGAGCCCCAGACCCTCCTGCCCAGCGTGGGATGCCTGGTAAGTAAAGGCTACAAGCCAGGCCAGGGAGCGAGCTCTCCACCCAACCCTTCCCTCCTGTACTATCCAGGTGCTGGAACCTTCTCACAGAGGCACCCAAGCCTTGAACCTTCTCTTCCAGCCGGGCTTGCACCTGGGAGGCAACTGCTGCAATCCTGGACTGTGAGGACAGAGAAGAGGCTGGGACTCCCTCGGGGCCACGTAGAAATGAAATAGACAAATGGTCTCGGTGCCAGCAGCAGGTGCAGGCCTCACCCTGGGGCCGTCTTGCTCTGGTTTCTGGGCACAGATGGACCCAAAGGGCTCAGGGCTCCTGGCACTGTGGCCTCTGCCTAGGGAGAGAACAGTAACCCCTTCCCTGTGTCCCAGCCCAGGCCCTCTCACCTCCACATGGCCCAACAGGCACCCCTGGCAGCTGTGTGCAGCCAGCAGGAGACCCTGGTTGGCAGCCTGCAGGGTCAGGCATCCCAGGGGCTGGAATGGCTCCCTGCCATCCCGGAACAGGACCTCCGCCTTCGCTGTCCGCCCGTGGGCACACGCCCGTGGGCACACGCCCGCAGCACCACACTCTCTTCTCTGCCTCCTGGAGCCAGAAGGGGACCTGCTGGTGCACCCATGATGTTTCCTGCTGCCCACTCCTCCTCCACCACTTTCCGTAGCTCCCCACTGCCCCAGGCCAAGCCTCAAAGCCCTAGGACTTGAGAACCTGGAGCTGCATCACCTCAATCAACCTGCTGAGCCACCTGAAGCCCCCTCTTCTGTACCCTTCCCAGCAGCCTCACCCGACATGGCAGTCAATGAGGGATGACATGCAGTCCTGACAGAGTTCCCTGAGCTTTTTTTTGAGACAGGGTCTCACTGTCACTGAGGCAGGAGTGCAGTGGCACCATCACAGCTTGCTCCCAGCAGCTGGGACACAGGAGTGAACCACCCCACCAGGCCTTTTTTTAAGTAGAGATGGGGGTCTCACTGTGTTGCCCAGCCTGGTCTTGAACTCCTGAGCTCAAGCGATCCTCCTGTCTCAGCCTCCCAAAGTGCTGGGATTACAGGTGTGAGCCTCTGCGCCCAGCCCTGACTTCTGAGATCTTAATGCCCAGACCCCTCTCCTTTCTTGAGCCAGTGGGGGCCATGACCCAGCGAGCTGAGGTGGGACCCGGCCGCCACTCATCCTGCTCATGGGCCACAGAGGCCTGGAGACAGCTTGGAGCCCAGAACATGCTGGGAAGGGGAGGGCAGAGGCCTGAGTGGAGTCTGGCCCAGGCCCTGCCCCTGGTCTCTGTCCCTTGCCAGCCCCAGGCTCAGGAAGGGGCTGGCTGGGGAGGCTGTGGTTGGACCTGCAGGAAATCAAGGGAAGGCACAATACCCACTCCCAATCTCCAGGGCACCAGGTTCCCTACGCCACATCCCTCCCCAAGGCTCCCAGTGCCCCATCACAGAAAGCACCTATGAAAATACTCAGGGCTGGGCGCAGTGGCTCACTCCTGTAATATCAGCACTTTAGAAGGCCAAGGTGGGCAGAACACTTGAGCTCAGGAGTTTGAGACCAGCCTGGGCAACATGGCAAAACCCTGTCTCTACCAAAAATACAAAAATGAGCCAGTCTCATAACAAGTAGATTTAAAAAATTTTTTTAAATATCCATCTAGGCTGGGCGCGGTGGCTCACGCCTAAATTCCCAGCACTTTTGGAGGCTGAGGCGGGTGGATCATGAGGTCAGGAGATCGAGACCATCCTGGCTAACACGGTAAAACCCTGTCTCTACTAAAAATATGAAAAATTAGCCGGTCATAGTGGCATGCGCCTATAGTCCCAGCTGCTTGGGAGGCTGAGGCAGGAGGATTGTTTGAACTCGGGAGGTGGAGTTTGCAGTCAGCAGAGATTGCACCATTGCACTCCAGCCCAGGCAACAGCGAGACTGTCTTCAAAGCAAGCAAGCAAGCAAACAAATCCATCTAGGAGCCCACCAACCCAGCAGCCGCCACCACAGGGTAACTTAGAGAGGACTGCTTCCCAGGCCCCGCCCAGACACTCTGATTTAATTGGTTCGAGGGGGGCCCTGGGCACTTGTGTTTCTAACATTGTCAGTGCCCTGGTGTTCTGCCAACAGCCCAGGCTTTCCAAGTTTGCATGGGAACCACTGCAAAGGTCTAAGCAAGTTCAAGGAGATGTGGGTAACACCTGGCATAACACCCCAGGCAAGGAGCAGTTTACCTCAATCCCTGCAGGCGTCCAGCCATGGGAGCACGGCAGGGACCAGGACCAGGACAGGTGAGTCTAGAATGGGGTGGGGAGAGGCTCAGAGGCCCCAAGAGAACACAGCCTGGAGGAGGCCTTGCGGGGGAAGGACCTCAGCTACCCTGTATTCTACCCTGTATTCTGTCTTGTTAGCTCCAGACACTGCATCTAAGAAGCTGTGCATCCTTCAGTAAGGTCGGCACCCTCTCTGGGCCTCAGCTCCAAGGTCTGTAAAACATACAGAACAACGGTTCACAAAACTTAGCAGGACTTAAGAGTGTGTGTGTGCATGCACATGTGTCTGTTATGGGTTGAATTTTGTTCCTCAGATATGTTGACGTCCTAACCCCACATATCCGTGAACATGGTGTTACTTGGAAATAAGTTTTTGCAAATGTAATCAAGTTAAGATGAGGCCACAGTGGGCGAAGGCAGGCCACACACCCAGTGAATGCTGTCCCTAGGAGAAGGCCACCACGTGGGACAGAGGCAGAGACTGGTGTGATGCCACCATAGCCAAGGATTGCTGGCAGCCACCAGAAGCTAGAGGTGGTACAGAGAATCTTCCCTAGGGCCTTCAGAGGGAGTGCAGCCCTGCTGACAACTTGATTTTGGACTTCTGGCCTCTAGAACTGTGAGACCAGACATGTCTGTTGCATTAAGCCTTCTGGTTGGTGGCAATTTAATACAGTAGCCCTAGGAATTGAATGCAGGTGCTTCCTACACATGCAGACGCATGTCAGTCTGTGAGGAGATCCAAGTTGGTAGGAGGGTACAGCCCCAGACTCCTGTGGAATTTCACAGAGCACAGTGAGATCCTGCCAGGCAGGTGGGGTCAGGGGACGGTCTACAGACCACACGGAGTCAGCCCTGGATGGCTCCCTGCGTCGAGCTCAGCCCCTCACTGGCTATCACTGAAGAGCGAGGGCCCCACCTGCCTCTGTGCAGCCTGGGCGAGTGCGTGACCTCCCCGAATCTGTCCTGGGGCCACTGGGTTTTGGGGAGGAACAAACAAGGCTGGGAAAGCCTCTGACCACTCCACAGACCCCAGAATGGAGCAAGTGAGAAGGAGCCAGAACAGCTGTCCCAAATAAATCGGGGACAGAGAAGCAAAAGGATCAGCCACTTGCTGAGTGTCCACCACAGGCTCATTCCCAGGCCTCCAGTTCTGTCGGGCATGGGGCTTACAGATCTGGGAGCAGCCAGGAGCCTGGCAGGGAAATGGGGAAGTGACCGTCAGTCCCAGAGAACAAGAACCTTGGAAGGAGAAGCTCCTTTGAAATGGTGACAGCTGCTGAACTCTCAACCCACAAATGCCATCCTCATCCAGCTCCAGATGCCAGGAAAGGAGGGAATTCCCTTCTCACAAGCACCTGCTATGTGCAGATGTTGTACAAATGTCTGTTTTCCTCCTAATGATTCTTCAAGGGAGATGGTAGATGTTCCCATTTGACAGAGGGGAAGACTAAGGCTCAGCAAAGGAAGGTCACAAGGTCAAGTTCACTCAGCCAGGGAGACAGAGGAGGCAGATGGAAACACCGAGAGAGCACCTGCTGTGTCATGTGCCTTGGCTATACAGGCAGTGGGAACTGGTATCCAGACCCCCCAAAACCACCCTGTGAAATACCTGATCCAAGATGAGGAAACAGATGTTCAGAAAGGTTCCTCGCTGGGATCACATGGCCAGGTCAGAGCAGAGTAGGCACTGGAGGCCAACTGTGCCCCTTCCTACTTCCCAGGGCTGCTGGGAGGCAGGAGGCAGAGGAGATGGGGCCAATAATGGCTAATGACAGCAAATACTCACATAGTGGCTGTTTTCTATCAAGCACTGGTCTAAGCGATCTATGCCTATGAACACATTTAATCTTTGCAATATTAACCCCATGGGAGATAGGGCCAGTGCAATTATTATACCCATTTTAAAGGGGAGGAAACTCAGGTGCCAGGAGGCAGCTGGGCTGGGATTCACACTTGGGCAGCCCAACCGATGCGTCTCCGTTCTAGGAAGGGCTGGGTGTTGGGGTGGAGGAGCTGCTTTGTCTCGGCTCCAGGGCTAGGCCTGGGGTTCAGCAGGTGTTCCTCTCACCCAGAGTGATGCTCTGGCCCCATCCAGGGTGCTGGTCTGCAGTTCCTCAGGTGGCCATTAGACGGTGGGACCGCCCAGGCAGTGAGGACCTGCTGGCCAGGGAGGAATCCGGGAGGCAAGTCAGGGCATCTTCCCCAGGGACTGTCAGCCCTATCCTGGCCACCTACCTCCAGCTCCCCAGAGAAGTCAGGTGAATGAGGCCTGCTGTGGTTTCGGAGGGTCAGGCTGAGGTGCAGGCCGTGGTCTGGGGCTAGGCCCAGCTGGCAGTGGGAATGCAGCAGGAGCCCACCCCCGGCCCAGAATGTGTTCCCGAGAGACCAAGAGGGCCTGGGAAGAGAGAACCTGGGTGTCAGGCAGGTACATGGGGTGGCAGCTTCCTCTCCTTGCCATCCCCTGTGCCGGGAATGCAGCAGCAGCTGTCACCTCCCAGCCTCCATGCCTGTCCCTGCCCCAGCTGTCCTCTAAGAAATGCAAATCAGGGCCGGTTGTGGTGGCTCACACCTGTAATCCCAGCACTTTGGGAGGCTGAGGCAGGTGGATCACGAGGTCAGGAATTCAAGACCAGCCTGACCAACATGGTGAAACCCCATCTCTACTAAAAATACAAAACTTAGCTGGGCATGGTGGTGCTCACCTATAATCCCAGCTACTCAGGAGGCTGAGGCAGGAGAATCACCTGAACCCGGGAGGTGGAGGTTGCAGTGAGCTGAGATGGCGCCACTGCTCTGCAGCCTGGGCGACAGAGAGAGACTCTTTGTCTCAGGGGGGAAAAAAAAAGCAAATCAGACGTTGTCCCCTGCACTTAGAAGAGAAGCTGGGCTCTGGCATGGCCTGCTTCGTCTTCCCAACCTCACCTCCCTCGCTCCCTCCATAAGGGCTGCCCCATGTTCCTCAAGGCAAAGTCCTGCCTCAGGCCCCTTCCCTCTGCAGGGCTCACCCTCACCAGTGAGGCCCCTTTTCTAACACCCTACTCCCTCTCCCTGCTTCCTTCCTGCACAGCATTTACCACGCCCTGACCACAGACCATGCAGCTCTAGTTTGCTGTATCTTCCTGGCCCCGCTGGAATGCACCACCCAGGAGGCCGGCACCGGGGCTGTCTCTTTCACTACCCAGTCCCTGCACCTAGAGCACAGCCTGGCATAGGTAAAACACACACATGTTTTCTGAATGAACAGAGGAATAGATAAGGGGTGGGAAACTATGGTTCGGGCCGAATTTGGCTCACTACCCACTCATAAATACTTTTACTGGAATACAGCCATATGCATTCACTTACATATCACCTATAGCTGCTTTCACAAGACAGTGGTAGAGTTGGTAGTTGCAACAGAGACTGGATGGCTCATAAAGCCTAAAATATTTACTATCTGTCCCTTTACAGAAGAGTATGGGTCCCTGTGATGAATGGATGAATGGATGGATGGATGAGTGGATGGATGATGGAGGATGGATGGATGGATAGTGGATGGATGGATGGTGGATTGATGGATGGACAGATAATGGATGGTAGATGAATAGATGGATGGATGGATGATGGATGGATTGATGGATGGTAGATGGATGATGGATGGATGGATAGTGGATGGATGGTAGATGAATAGATGGATGGTGGATGGACTGATGGATGGATGGATGGTTGGTGGATGGTGGATGGTAGATGGATGGTTGGTGGATGGATGGATAGTGGAGGGATGGAGGGATGCACGGGAGTGAGGGTGGGAGGGCAGAAATAGGGGGATGGATGAAAGATGGGAAGGAGGATGGAAGGATGGGTGAATGAATGGATAGATGGGTGGGTGGATAGAAGAACCAGTCAACCAGCTACCAATCCCAGGAGGGGATAGGAGTTGAGGAAAAGGGGTCCCAACACCTCTCTTCTGAGGCAGTCGTGACAACAGCAACTCTAACTTCTATGCCAGGCACCAAAGCTGAGCATTCCTGCATCTTATCTCTCTTAACTCTCACCATCACCTACATCCTGGAACCTGCTGCTGCTTCCATTCCTCAGATGAAACACTGGAGGCTCAGAGAGGAGTTGCGCCCTGCCCAGTCACCCAGCAGGCAAATGGCAGAGCCACCATGCTGGTGTCTGGCTGCCTGGCTCACAGCCCTGCATTCTGCAGGCACCACCCTCCCTGCTGCCCCCTCACCATGGGTCCCTGGTCTTCCAGCTTCCCCTTTCCTCAGGGCAGACTCACCGCGGCAGGTCAGAGCCCCAGGTGGAGGGAGTGCCACAGCCACTGTGCACAGTCGGTCTGTACTTCTCCCCGGAAGCTCTACGGGGCACAAGAGGCCCCGAGGATGTGCTCCAGCGTGGCTTCCACCATCTTGTCTGGCTGCGATGGCCGATGCCTCTGGAATGAGAGGGCCCTTGTGTCAAGGGGTTATCATGTAAGAGAATGCCCATGACCAGCTGCAGGTGGAGACCCTCATGTAGCAAGAGCATATGCCAGGAATCCACTGTCAGAGCCCTCATCAGCCACAGCACCCCCTTACACTCTGGGGCAGGATTTTTTTTTTTTTTGAGACAGAGTCTTGCTCTGTAGCCCAGGCTGGAGGGCAGTGACACAATCTCGGCTCATTGCAACCTCACCTCCCGGGTTCAAGTGATTCTCCCACCTCAGCCGCCCAGATAGCTGGGACTACAGGTGCACATCACCATGCCCAGCTAATTTTTTTGTATTCTTAGTAGAGACAGAGTTTCGCCATGTTGGCCAGGCTGGTCTCAAACTCCTGACTTCAGGTGATTTCCCCCGCCTCAGCCTCCCAAAGTTTTGGGATTACAGGCGTGAGCCACCGCGCCCTGCCTGTGGCAGGATTTCTGCTGTGAGCACTTCAGGGGCCAGGCCTAAGAGCCCGAGGAACCCAAGTGGGAGGCCCAGAGCAGGAAGGGGGCTTCCAGGGCCAGCTCTCCCCAGTTCTCCATGGCCTGGTTCCTGCCCCAGGCTCTGCAGAACAGTGCTCGACCCCATGAGGAGCCCATCAGGCAGTGATGCTGGAAGAGACCTGGTCCCTGATGCCTCCAGGAACCTGAGCTCCTGATCTCCCTCTGCCCCTTCCTGAGAAGCCCACAAGCACCCCACCTCCTTCCCCATCTGTTTGCAGCATCTCATGCTGGAAACACATGGTTTTCTTGTCTTTCAGAGCCCTCACCACATCCCAGGTAGGAAGGGAGTATTGTGCCCACTTCGCGGATGAGAAAACCAAGGCGCACAGGAGAGAAGTGAGTTGCCCAGGATCTGGCAAGCACTGGAACCCAAGACCACACAGTCCCAGAGTGGGACACTCCTGCAGCAGTGGAGCCGCCTGGGGCTTCCCTGCCCAGACGCTGCTCCCCAGGCCTCACCCCCTATGTCAAGTTCTGCTGCATGCATTGCTGGCCCCAGGATAGGTCAGGCTGTTCAATGAACATGTCTGGTGTCTGTGTTACGGCCCCACAGGCCCGGAGGGCGTACAGGCCCTAGGTTTCCTGGAGCTGATAGGGAAGAAAATAGGGTACATGACGTGGGGGGGCCAGCCGAGAAGCCTGGAGCAAAGGGGAGCCCCACACTGGGCACAGCGGCCGGGCCCTACATACCTGCCCCGGGGAGGCGGCCAGGCAGCTGTCCCAGGTGGTGCTGTGTGCTGAGAACCTGTCGGCCCAGGCAAGCTGCAGGGTCACAGGCTGTCCTCTGTTCCAGGTGAGCTGCACCTGCATTGAGATGGGAGGGCAGGGGTGGGGGTAAGGGGGAGACGTGGGGGAGAGGAGAGGCTAATGGCACCCCCATACCCCATGTCTGTTGGGAAATGAGAGGCTAGGGAGGATGGAGAAGCTGGCACCCACCGTTTCCAATATCCTTGTAGAGGAATTAGGATGGGGGAGTGGAGAGACTGCCCTGCCCCTCATCTCTGGAAGAGCCCAGAGCCATTCCCAGGCTGGAGACTGAAAACATCTGGATAAAAAACCTGCCTCATCCCAAACACCCAGACTCAGCATTTCCAAAAACAGAAAGCAATCGCACGCCTCACTGCAGCCTCCAAGGCCAGGAGGATCTGTCCCTGCCCATCTGACCTCATCTCCCTGTCACCCGCCCCCGCCAATCACTCTGCCCCTGTCTTATTCCCCCTCCGGCCCTCCCCGAAGCACCAGGCTCCTTTCCGCCACTAGCTCCCCCACCCATCTGCCCAGTCACTCTCAATCTTATTTCCTCTTTACTTTTTTTTTTCTGAGATGGAGTCTCATATCCTCTTTACTTTTTTTCCAGTCACCCAGGCTGAAGTGCAATGGCATGATTTTGGCTCACTGCAACCTCTGCCTCCTGGGCTCAAGCAATTCTCTAGCCTCAGCCTCCCGAGTAGCTGAGATTGCAGGTGTGCACCACCATGCCCAGCTAATTTTTATATTTTTAGTAGAGATGGGCTTTTGCCATGTTGGCTAGGCTGGTCTCAAACTCCTGGCCTCAAGTGATCCACCTGCCTCGACCTCCCAAAGTGCTGGGATTACAGGCGTGAGCCACTGTGCCTGGCCCCTCTTTACTGCTTTATGATGCTTATCGCACCTTCTGATTTTTAAATTCATTCCTTGGCTTGAATTCTGGAGAGCGTCTTTTCCCAGCACACAGCTGGCCTGTAGTCCTCCCTTTCACAGATGGAAAAACCGGAGGCTCAGAGAGGCGATGGGAGATGCCCGAGACCACCCAGCCAGACGGGGCGCCCAGCTGCCTCACTCAGTCCGCAAAGCTACCGCTAAACCAGCAACTATAAGTGATGAATTGGAGATGCCTGTACCTGTTTCCCATGTTAAAATGTGAGCTGTCCTCAAACACTGCCTGGTATACAGTAGGTGCTTAATGAGGTATTGATAAGGGAACAACTGAATGAAGGACCCTGGAGATCCCAGGCTTCAGGGAGCTGTGATTCTGGAGAAGTCCTTGTCACTGATGAACACGGTCTCCTTCTCCCACCTGAGGGGCCCAGCCCCCCAGGCTCAGCCACGTCCCAGCTCCCACCCCCGCCAAGGGCACCTGGGACATCCTTGCTCACCTGCCGGCTCTGCCTGCCACCCCTGCTCTCAGCAAGGCCACTGGCCTCAGCTTGCTGCCAGGAGATGTTGAATGGGTGAGCCGGGGCCAGGTGGGCAGCCAGCTCGCTCTTCCCCAGCCATAGGGAGGAGGAGACCAGCACCTAGGGAGGGGGACAGACTCAGCCAGGGCCTTACCCAGACAGGCTGCACCTCTTTCCCACCCGCACAGACCACCTTCTCCATCACGGTCAAGGCTGTAAGGGCAGATGGCGCTGAGCACAAACCCAGCCCTGTGCAAGGCCCTGGGAGAGCTCAGCCCATTTCTCAGAGAACATCGAGGCTTGGAGAGGACTAGATGGAGCAAACACATGACAGAGATGAAACTGGAGATCACCCTCCTCTTCCACTGTCTTCCCCCAGCTCTGTGGCTCTGGGCAGGTCACGATGCTCTAAGTCCTTCAATTTCGTCATCTGAACACAGGGTTCTTAAGAGCACCGAGCAGATGGGAGGCTGAGGTGTGGGTTCACACACAACACCTATCATGGGATAAGCATTCAGGGCCTGTCAGCCACTGCCACTGCCGTGCCTGTCAAGGTGTTGTGGGGACCCAGGTCTCCTGCTGCCCTTCCAGAGACACTGTGGGACATGATGCAGCCTTATCAGCGCCAAGTAAGACTCCTCAGGCAGGGGAGGGCCCCAAGGACCCCGCTCAGCCTGCAGGGTGGAGTTCAGCTCTGCCCCAGGGTCGTCTTCCAGCCCTGACACCTACTTGGTCCCTGCCATCCCAGCTGACAACCAGGCCGTCCCGGTGGCTGCCTCCCGAATGCTCTGAGGACAGGCGGAGGCTGCAGTGTCATGAGAGGGGGAGGGGCAACAGGTGGGTGAGCTCCACTGGGCGGGTAAGGACGCACACAAAGGGTAGGGCATGTGAGCTGAGGTCAGCAGCTCCAGGCCCAGGGGGGCGTTCAAGGGACCCTCAGCGGATGCTGTTGGCAGCTCAGGCAGGTGGCCACTTGGGGGCCACACACCCAGATAATTTTCACAAAATTTGGAAGCTACGAGCTCACTTTGTCAGCATCAGCACTTGATACCCTGCACTGTCCCTGTGGGAGCCCCCGTTACAATGAGACTTCACGGCTCCTCCCCAGCCCTTGGACCTGGGCTGGCCTCGTGATGTGCTAATGGGATTTAGTGAGGTTGACCGAGTGCTAGTTCTAAGCCCAGGCCTTAAGAGGCCTCGCCCCGCTTCCTCCCTTGAACAAACCTGCTCGCCTGTGGGCTGGTGCCACCTGGGGTTGGAGGGAGCCTGGTTTCAGCTCAGGATGTCCAAGTGCAGCTGACAGCTAGCCCCCGAGCAGGTCATCGAGCCCAGCCAATGCCAGCAGAGCTGCCTGCTCACCCTACAGCTGACCTCGAACATGCGGAAGACCAGAAAAGCTGCCCAGGTAACCCAAAGCCTCGTGAGCAAGGAGCAACGCTTGCTTTATGCCGCTGAGTTTCGGAGCAGTTTGTCATCTTGAATCAGGAGCTAATGGGTGCAACCCCAACCCTCAACGACCTGCATCACTCTCGGGGCCTCACATGCACGGGTGACCTGCGCCCCCTCGGAAGCCCCACAGCCCCATGCCACCCAATCCTATGCTCTCCTTCCATCTCGGAGTATGACAGGTGGCACCCCATAGCTGAGTCCTCGTAACAGTCTCCACACCCTGGGTCTTCTTCCTCTGTCCCCCAGGTGAGTCAAGCTGCCCTGACATCCTGCCTCACTTGACCCCACCTCCTGAGGCCCCTGCACAGTCCTGCTCAGACCCCCACAGCAGGAGGCTGCCCAGGGGCCCTTTGTACTGTGGTGAGCTCTGAGCTCTGTATGAAGGGCACCCACCTGTTCAGATGGGCTGCAGGGAGCCGTGCCCAGACACTGGCACTGGCTGGTTCTCAGGGCATCACCGAGTCATTGGTTCTGGGGAAGCTGACCACATGCAGGGCTGGAAGCCTTTTCCCTGCCACCTGCTGACCCACCACCTGCAACGCTGTGACTACAGTGTGGGGCTGCAGGCTGTGAGGCTCACCAAGGGTGGTACAAATACACAGACACACATGCATGCATGTGCATGCATACACACACCCACGTACACAGGCATGCACATACATGCACATGCTCACATACAGGCATGCACACACAGGTGCACACACATACATGCACAAACGCATGTGCACACACAGGCACAGATACATGTGTACAGGCATGCACACACATAAGCACACAGGCATAGACATGTACACACATACATGCACACAGGCACATACACATACATGCACACATGCATGCACACAAGGCGCAGATACATGCACATACAGACATGCACACAGGCATACACACACACACGTGCACACATGCATGCACACATAGACATGCACACAGGCATACACACATGCACACACATGCACACATACATGCACACTGCCTTGGCTCGTTGACAACCTACTCATTTCCTCTGCCTTCCAGGGCACATGTGGCAAACATGATGCTGGGAGTATTCCATCAGGCCACCTGGCAAGCCATGTCCCCCAGGCTGGGGTCTGCACTCTGTCTCCGCACCTGGCAGGTCGGGGGTTGGGCTCTTCCCTGTGCCCAATGGGTTTCTCACACAGAAACTGACAGTCTGCTTGGCTGCACAGGCTACGAATGACAGCCCCTTCCAGGGATGCCTGTTCCTGGAGGACCCCGGGGCTCACAGGTGCAGTCGGGGCTGCATTGGCACTCACCTCTCCTGGCACCAGAATTGCCCAGGGATGCCACCCCTCCCACACCCTGGCCCCTTCTCTCTGCCCGGTCGTACTCAGGATAAACCCCAGCTCCTGTGTGACCTGGGTCCCCCAGCCCTCCTGCCTCACCTCCTCCCTTCTCCCCGCTCCAGCCACGCTGGCCTCCCTGATGCTGCTCCACATGCAAAGCTCATTTCCACTAGGGCCTTCCACCTGAAGTGTCTCTGCTCAGATCTGCACCTCAGCCAGCTCCTCCTTATCCCTCAGATCTCAGCTTGGAAGTCACCTCCTCCAAGAGGCCTTCCCAGACCACTCTACCTAAAGGAGCCCCACACTCCGCACAGACCCTGCTTGCTCTCACAGTCTTTCCCACGCATGGAAATGGTCACATTGGATGTTATTTTGCTTATGTGTGTCTCATTGCTCAATGACTATCTCCCCGAGTGAGGGCACCTGGGCCATCTTGCTCCCCGATGGGTCCCTCGTGCCTAGAATCACACCTGGGATCAGCAGGTGCTCAGTGATGGCTTTTTTTCGAGACCAAGTCTCACTCTGTTGCCCAGGCTGGAGTGCAGTGGCGAGATCTTGGCTCACTGCAACCTCTACCTCCCAGGTTCAAGCGATTCTCCTGCTTCAGCCTCCCAAGTAGCTGAGATTATAGGCGCCCACCACCACACCTGGCTAATTTTTGTATTTTTGGTAGAGATAGGATTTCACCATGTTGGTCAGGCTGGTCTTGAACTCCTGACCTCAGATGATCCACTCACCTTGGCCTCCCAAAGTGCTAGGACTACAGGTGTGAGCCACTGTGCCCAGCCAGGGATGATTTCTTGAGTGACTGGGTCACTGCTGCCCGCATCCCCTCACACACTCACCCTGCAGGCTGAGGTCCCTGAAGGGCTTGGGGAGAGGCCCAGAGAGGCTCCCAGTGATGGCCAACACCTGGCTATTCCACAGTACCTCCTGCTGCAGGACACGGGTCCCATGAGCTTGCTCATATGTGGTCTGCAGGACCAGCTTCCCCGGAAGAGCGCTGAGCTGGAAGAGAATGATGGCGTCACAGGGGAACCTGACACATGCTTCTGCTGGGGTGGGAAAGGAGAGAAGTTTGCAGAGGAGGAAAAAGGGAGTATTTGTGGATCATTTCTAGTTTCCTGCATGGCAACATATGTCAGGGAATCAAAAAGCCAAATGCTTCCTAAGGATGAGCAAATAACATAAAGGAGAGGAGTGGGTGAGGGGACTGTGGCCAACCGGAGACAGCGCAGAACAGCCACCCCTCAACTCCATGGCCAAGCTGCGTGGCTCTGGGCAAGTTTCTCAATCTCTCTGAGCCTCACTTTCCTAGACAATGGAGGCAAGAAAGTGTCAACCTCTGCAAGATAATATGAATGGTGCACTCAGCCCAGGGCTAGATCGTAGAGAGGAGCTTGTAGGAGCCACGCAGTTGGTATTGAGATTTCTCAATCATGTACTGAGCATGTATTATGCTCCCAAGCCAGTGCTGAGCGCCTGGGTACAAAGATAGCCAAGACCTGATCCTGGCCCTTACAGGGCTTCTAGGCTGACAGGGACATAGTCGCAGGACAGAAAATGATGGGACAAGGATGGTCATAGAGGTATTCAAGGGAGAAAGGAATGTAGAGAAGCAAGCTTGGGGAGGCGGCAGGGAAGAGCATTCCAGGCAGTTGGAACAGCCTGCGCAAAGGCTCAGAGTGGGTCGCTGTCCTTGCTGGTAGGTATCATAGTCTGGAGGTCACTTGAGGGCACTGCAGGGGGACTGCTGGGGTAGGTTCAGAAGTTTATTTTTTGTTTGTTTTTTGAGATGGAATCTTGCTGTGTTACCCAGGCTGGAGTGCAGTGGTGCGATCTCTGCTCACTGTGACCTCTGCCTCCCGGGCTCAAGCGATTCTCCTCCCTCAGCCTACTGAGTAGCTGGGACTACAGGCATGTGCCACCATGCGCCACCATGCGTGGCTAATTTTTTGTATTTTAGTAGAGATGGGCTTTCACTTTGTTGGCCAGGCTGGTCTTGATCTCCTGACCTTGTGATCTGCCTGCCTTAGCCTCCCAAAGTGCTGGGATTACATGCGTGAACCACCACGCCTTGCCTTCCATTAGATTTTCAAATGGCTGGTGCTTATCATCCATGGCTAGCTCAAGAGCCACCTCCTCAGTGGAGCCTTCCCTGGCCACCTAATCTAAATATGCTCCCTGTTCACTCTCAGTCACTTCAGTGCGTCTTCTCCATATCACACTACTTCTCTGGCACATTTGTATGATTTTGGGTAGTTAATCTCCCCAACTAGAGTGCACATTTAATGAAAGGAAGGATTGATCAGTTCCATTTTAGGTCACACCCCAGCTTCTAAAATAGTGCCTGGCACCTAGTAGATGCTCAATAAATGATGCAAAAGGAAGAAGGGATAGATACAGACACCAGCTGATAATCTACACCAGCAATTTTTGTCCATTTCACAGCCTTGCCTGCCCTTCCCTCCCAGGAACCAGAACATTAGGACAATTTCTCTTTTTTTAAAGATCTGTCCCAGGTGCCCCACCCCACCCCCACCCCCACCCCAGCATGCCCTGGGCCTGGGCTGTCCTCCACATACCTGTAGGAAAGTCTGTTCCTGTTTCATGAAGTTGGCGAAACTGGCCTTAGCAGCTACCAGCCAGGTGCTGATGTGAAAGTGACGCTCTTCCACTCCCAAGGCAAACGGGCTCTGAACCTCATCCTTGGAGCAGTGTAGCTGCGTCAGGGGTAAAACAAAAAACCCATGATAGATCTCCTCATCAGAGCTCTGATGGAACCTTTAAGCAGATGCTGGCTCTAAGCCATGAGCTCTGCCCCCCAAAGCCCCAGGCCCAAGAGACCCACAGCTTCCTGGGCTGGAGGAACTTTGATGAAGCAAGGGTTTGGAGCCTCAGTTTAGGCCATCAGATGTGGCCATGGCAACTATCTTCTCAGGCCCTCCGTGCTATAACACTGACTTGAAAATATCTACCAGCCTGGCGCCAGCAGGTAAGAATTCTAGTTGCAGTACTGTTGCAGACAGCAGGGGGCAGTCTAGCAGAAAGGACAATGCTTGGGCTTGTGTTGGCATCAAACACACAGACCTCCAAGTGTGGATCCACCACGGAGAGGTGAGTGATCTCCAGCTAATTCCTTAACCACCCAAGCCTCAGCCTTCTAATCCAAAACACAGGGATAAGGACACCTATTTTATTATGGGTTGCTGTGAAAATTGTATGAAATAATGTGCTAACTTCCAGGTTGGCTGAACAGCAGAATCACTGGGGGAAACTTACTAAAAACATAGATTCTGGGCTCCCACTTAAAACCTACAAAAACAGAGTCTCTGAGAAGAGGTTCAAAAGCTGGTACTTTTTTTGTTTTCTTTTTTGAGATGGAGTCTTGCTCTGTTGCTCAGGCTGGAGTGCAGTGGCACGATCTCAGCTCAATGCAACCTCCACCTCCCGGGTTCAAGTGATTCTCCTGCCTCAGCCTCCCGAGTAGCTAAGATTACAGACGTTTGCCACCATGCCCAGCTAATTTTTCTATTTGTAGTAGAGACGGGGTTTTACCATGTTGGCCAGGCTGGTCTTGAACTCCTGACCTCAGGTGCTCCACCTACCTCAGTCTCCCAAAGTGCTGGGATTGCAGGCTCGAGCCTCCCCACCTGGCTAAGAGCTGGTACTTTTAATGAGCTCACCAGAGATGCATTGTTACGTTAGCGATACCCCTGTCAAAAACGTTCAACCTGAATCTTATCTTCAGCAAACAATCTGACAAATCCACATTAGGAGAATGTTTTGCAAAATAACCTCCTAGACACTTCAAAATTGTCAATGCAGGAATTTTTTTTTTTTCTTTTTTGAGACAGGGACAGGGTCTGCTCTGTCATCCAGGCTGGAGTGTGCAGTGGTGTGAACATAGCTCACTGCCACCTCAACCTCTTGGACTCAAGCAATTCTCCCATACCTCAGCCTCCTGGGTAGCTGAGACTACAGGTACACACCGCCATGCCTGGCTAATTTTTTAATTTTTTGTAGAGACGGGGTTTCCCTAGGTTGCCCAGGCTGGTCTTGAACTCCTGAAGTCAAACAATTCTCGGTCTCCCAAAGTGTTAGGATTACAAGTGTGAGCCACTGTATCTGGTTGAGATTTTTTTATAAAGGTGGTTAATGATAATAAAATATTTAGGGGAAATTATATTGATATCTGCAACTTATTTTGAAATGTCTCCAAAAATAAGATGGATGGAGAGCTATGGGATTACGTGAAATAAAATGTGAACGGGAAAATCTAGGTATGTGGGTGTTCACTGTAAAATTACTTCCATTTTTTAGTGTCTAAAAAAATTGTATAATAAAATCTAGGGGGTGCTGGGTGCAGTGGCTCACACCTGTAACCCCAGCACTGTGGGAGGCCAAGGTGGGCGGATCACTTGAGGTCAGGAGTTTGAGACCAAGCCTGGCCAACATGGCGAAACCCCATCTCTACTAAAACTGCAAAAATTAGCCAGGTGTGGTAGTGCACGCCTGTAATCCCAGCTACTCAGGAGGCTGAGGCAGGAGAACTGCTTGAACTCAGGGGATGGAGGTCGCATTGAGCCGAGACTGCATCACTGCACTCCAACCTGGTGACAGAGAGAAACTGTCTCAAAAAAAGTAAAAAAATAAAAAATAAAACATTGGGTAAGGAAAGGTAGAGTGTGGAAGGAGAATGTTCTGGATCAGGAGTTGGCTTTTGGGTCAAACGTGGCCTACAACCTGATTTTGTAAATAAAATTTTATTGTAATGCAGCCATGCCTATTCACTTTCATGTGGTCTATAGCTGCTTTTGTGTTACAATGACAATTCTGAGTAGCTGTGACAGTGATTGTAAGGCCTGCAACCCCCACATTTTACTTTACAGTAAAAGTCTGTAGACCTCTGTTCTGGCAACTACACATGCTGTGTGATCTTGGCCTGCATCCGGATTTAAAACAAAACAGTTGTTTGAAAGAATGTTATTGGGAAAGCTGGGAAATTTTGTATGGGCTATACATTAAATGAAGGTATTACTTCAATGTTCAGTTTCCTGAATGTTATAATTATTGTGTTAAATCAGAAAATATCCTTGTTACAGGAAAGAGTCGAAGTATTTCAGAGTAAAAAGATGACGTCTTCAGAAACATCTCTATTTTAATTCTTAATGATACAGAAAAAATGTGTGTATGATGATACAAATTTATGTACCATAGATAAGAAATAAGCAAAGGCATTAACAATTGGTCAGTGTTCACTGTCCCACAGTAACTTTTACATAGGTTCAAATGACTCAAAATAAAACTTGGGGGAAAAAACGAAGAAGCTCCCTGAATGGAGCCAGGTGTGGTGGTACCACCTGTAGTCCCAGCTACTCTGGAGGCTGAGGCGGGAGGATCACTTGCACCCAGGAGCTTGAGTCTGCAGTGGGCTATGATCACGTCACTACACTCCAGCCTGGGTGACGGAGCAAGACCCTGTCCCAAAAAGAAATTTTCAAAATAAAAACTAAGGCTGGGTATGGTGACCCACGCCTGTAATCCCAACACTTTGGGAGGCTGAGGTAGGTGGATCATTTGAGGTCAGGAGTTTGCAACCAGCTGGATAAGATAGTCAAACCCCATCTTTACAAAAAAAAAAAAAAAAAAAAAAAACAGCCAGGCGTGGTGGGGCATGCCTGTAATACCAGCTACTCAGGAGGCTGTAGCATGAGAATCATCTGAACCCAGGAGGCGGAGGTTGCAGTGAGCTGAGATCATGCCACTGCACTCCAGCCTCGGCAACAAAGTGAGACTCTGTCTCAAAAAACAAATAAATAAATAATAAAGAAAGAAAGAAGTTCCCTGAATGATTGTGCAGTTGTAGCAAAGTTTGGGGAACTCCAAAATCATGTGTGAATGTGGCAGAGGACCCCAGCACATAGCACGTGCTCTGTAAAGGAAGTCGGCCTGGGCTAGGGTTAGGAGGATGCCTAGCAAAACGCGGTGGCTGGCTGGAAAATGAAGTGAACAGTTGGCAGATGTGACCATTCATGCATGCACTCACCCATTACCGAGCACCTACTATGCCCTGGGCCCTGTGCCAGGCACTAGGCATGCCTTCTAGGAGCCCTGGATTTGGACATGGACAACGAGAGCTCAGAGGGACAAAGGAACCTGGTCTAAGTCTAATGGGCCCTCCTGTCCACTCCCAGGACCCCCTAGTCCTGTGTGCAGAGCAGGGATGGGGGTGACACTGGCTCAGCTCAAAGGACTGCGTCATCTGCTCCAGTCTCTACACATGCACCAGCCTGGGTGAGGCAACGCCAGGCACCAGGCACTGGGTGAGGGAAGCCTCCCCCGTCTCCTGAAGGGCTCGTGGGCCTGGCTGGGGGCCAGCCCAGGAATGTAAACCTGGGTATGTTTGGGAAAGCTGGAGCCAGGAGTTTCCGAGGGTGGCCCACCGGGGCCTGCTGCAGGCTGGTGGACAGATGTGCATGCGTTAACATGCCCCAGAGGGGCCTGGCCCCCTCCCGCCTCGGGCCGAGCATCTGAAACCAGTTAGGAGCCAGGTGGCTGGGACACAGTTACCTTAGCTGAGACTGAGGCTGAGCTGGGGCAGCGGCCCAGGA
>CAUYLG010014813.1:0-37864 GCA_963573385.1 Cacajao melanocephalus | reverse complement strand
GGCTCCTCCGCCGGGAATCTCCTAGTCTGTGGGCAACAAAAATTCGTCTGAAAGTGCGGCGTCCACTCGCTCTCTGCGCTTTCACTGGGAGCTACAATCCTGAGCTGTTGTTAATCGGCCATCTTGGATCTCTCCAGCCGCTTTTTTTTTTTTTTTAAGATGGCATCTTGCTCTTGTCGCCCAGGCTAGAGTGTAGTGGCATGATCTTGGCTCACTGCAACCTCTACCTCCTGGATTCAAGCAATTCTCCTGCCTCGGCTTCCCAAGTAGCTAGGATTATAGGTGCCTGCCACCACGCCTGGCTAATTTTTGTATTTTTAGTAGAGAGGGGGTTCCACCGTGTTGGTCAGGCTGGTCTCAAACCCCCAACCTCAGGTGATCCATCCTCCTCGGCCTCCCAAAACATTTCACTCTTTTATGGGGCCCAGCACATACCAAATCTAGAATAAACATTAGGAACATGGTTTTTCCCTCAAACAACTTTACAGTCAGTTGAATAAGCAACATAGATATGTGCACAGGAAATACAAGGGGAGTGCCTGAACCCAAGAAAGCAGCAGGATTTAAAGTAAGGAAGGGATCTGATGCTTTTTCAGCTTCATGACATAAAGGAGATATGCTAGCAAGAGGTTAAGCTGTCAGTGTGATGGGTGTAATTGATTTATAAATACCCTATCCTGAGGCCAGGTAATTACGAAGAGTTCTCTATGCTCTTTAGTTTTCCACCTTCAGAGTCCAGCAACATAAATACACATTGCTGGTGATTGACAAGCCACCTGGATGCTTAGCCCAAGGTAGAGCCTAAAACTATAAAACTAAAACTTTATGCTCGTTGAAGTGGTGGACATGGGTGCAATAGAACAGAAGGGCCTTTCTTTAATCTGTATCCCTTGTGGACTCAGGTTGGATGATGTCCCCAACTTAACAAGAAAAGAGTATGTTTTCTCCTGGTTTTGTCTTGTGTGCTTTACTGTAAGTCCAGCTGGTGATGGATGATATCACCCCACCTCTTACTTCCAAGTCGTCTATATGCCACTGTGCTAAAAGAGCTTCTGTCTCTTCTTTGCCTTATTCTCCAGTGCCCTTGTGTTCTGTGTCTCCTTTATGACATGTAGTGGTAACATTATGTTTCGGGTAGTAAATTCTGCACCATGGAGTAAAATTACAACTCTGATTTCCCTGTGGCGTAAAGATGAGAAAACACTTGTGACCATGGTGCATGCCTCAGAGATGCTTCTAGCATTCCCTTCAGTCTCCACGGAATCAACCCATACTCTTTCCAGGATGGGCAATGAAATGTAGGGCCCTCCATCTGAGTTTTGACTGAGCATTGCCCCGACCTTCCCTGCTGGTGTGACTACAGGAATCCTAACTGCAGCTGTAAACCCCATAGGAAGCTTTGCCACTTAAGGAGCTACAAGACATATGTCACAGACATGTGTTGAACACTTGCTATTTGACAGGCACTGTGGAAGGCATAGCAAGGGACACAAAAATTAATCATACATGATTCTTTCCTTCATGGGGATTTATAATCTAGTGGAGAAGTTAGATAGCCACAACACAAAGCAGTGCAAGGATGTGGGAGGCTGAGTGGAGAGACAATTTGTGTGTTGGCTAGTTACAGACCACCTAGCCTCTGGGTTCCACGTTGGAACACAGTGCAACAGAAACCCCTTCCTGGCCGATGGAAGGCCAGAAGCTGGCCCAATGAGAGGTTTGATCTAAAACATGATCCGAGCCTCATTAAAGTGAAAACACCCTATTCTGCTCTAGGGTGAGCAGAACAGACTCGACTGGATAAAATAGCCTTGTTTTAAGGCCCCACTTCAGCATTTTTTTCTCCCAGCCTCTTATTTTTGTTTCACCTCCAAGAGACACTGTCTAGCAAGCTCTTAGGACATTCTTTGCCCGTGGGATACAGATAGTATAATTCTAGTGGGTGTCAGATCAGTACCAAGTGGGTTTGTATTTTTAGTAACAAAACTACTACACTGTCCATGAGCTGGTTTCTCTTTGAATAGAAATGAAGGGAGCTAGCTCTTCTTTCTTCTGTTAGGAAGTGATACTCCTTTCAGCTTCAGTAAGCTCTCATGAAGATCATTCTGAGGATCTGGTGGCCAAATATTACTTGCTAATAGTTCATTCATTTTTTCTGAAGGAGAAGAGTCTTGGAAGACAGCCTGGGAAAACAGGAAGCCAGGCGGCAGCTGTTTTTAATGTGCTCGGAGACTATATATGTAATATGTACAGAACACGCCGCACTCAGTAAGATCGTAACATGCATGTGAGTGTGGTAAGAACGTAACAGAACTGGTGCTGCCAACGCAATGGAAATACTGTCACGACGACTGCGCCACGTGGCTTCTCGTCTCAGACTATGGCAGCCAGGCCAGCTTCTTTTCAGTTGAAATTCGGTATAATGCTAGAATGCTCTGCTTTTCCCACGTGACTAATACACCACACTGCCAGAATTGTCTGTGATAGCTTCTAACCTCTGGGGAGAACTCAGGTCTCCTGGAGCTACGGGATAGTTGCAGGACTAAAATGGAGTCCTCAGACACAGGCAATTAGCTACGCCAGCAAAGGGTAACGCTTTGAGAGGGAGGGAGAGAGAATGCTATTGTCACTAAAATCAGCTGAGGAAAATGATCTCTCATAGTCTCATGTTTGAGAGAGCTCCTCCCATATTGACCTGCTGCTCAGGGGAAGGAAGAGCCCCTGAAGATCACTGTTTTCACACACCTAAAAATGTGGCTCCCTCTTTTTTTTTTTTTTTTTTTTTTTTGAGACAGTCTTGCTCTGTCGCCCAGGCTGGAGTGTAGTCGCTTGATCACGGGTCACTGCAACGTCCACCTCCCAGGTTCAAGCAGTTCTCCTGTCTCAGCCTACCGAGTAGCTGGGATGGGATTACAGGTGCCCATCACCACTCCGGCTGATTTTTGTATTTTTAGTAGAGATAGGGTTTCACCACATTGATCAGGCTGATCTCAAACTCCTGACCTCAAGTGATCCACCCACCTCAGCCTCCCAAAGTGCTGGGATTACAGGTGTGAGCCATCGTGCCTGGCTGCTCCCTCTTTTTTTTAATAAGCTTTTTCTTTTTTTGAAATTTTGAAATAGTTTTATACTTGCAGAAAAATTACAGATAGTATAGATCGTTTTCTTTTACCCTTGAACCAGCTTTCCTTATGTTATCATTATCTTGGTACATTTATCAAAAGTAAGAGACCAATTTTTTGGTACATTACTATTAACTCTAGACTTCCTTTGAATTTCACCCATTTTCTAATAATGTGTTTTCTGCTCCAGGATCCAATCAGGATGCAGTATTTCATTTATTTGTTATGTTTCCTTCGTCCTTTCTGGTCTGTAGCGGTTCCTCAGTCTTGCCCTGTTTTTCATGACCTTGACAGTTTTAAGGAGAATTGGCCAGCTATTTTTAGAATTTCAAAAAATGTCTGTCTTTTAACATGAGGCCTGATTATCCCTTGCTTGGGAGAAGCTATTTCTAGTCTTAAAAGGCCAAAAAAGAATCCTGGTAGATCTTGGGGGAGAGAAGGAATGGAGGAGGAGAGTGGAGTTTCTCCCACACTGATCGTCTGCTCACGGGGACGAGGAGCACCTGAAATCAAAGTTGGCCCCAGGTATTTGAGGGCAACTCCTTGAGTTAGTAGTCTCACCCTACTACATGTTAGAATCTCTCGGGGAGCTTTTCAAAATATGGATGCCCAGAACCCACCAAGCCAATTAAATCAAAATTTCTGGGGATGTGGTCCAGCCATGGATATTTTAAAATAGCACACCAGGTGATTCTGATGGGCAGCCTGGATGGAGAACTTCAGACTTAATTAGTAATAAAGAACACACTTGCCTGCATGTCCTAGATTCGGCCATGGAGAAGCAGCAGGCTCCAGGTACACAAATTGGTCAAAGATTTGGGATTCGGAATCCTGAAAAAGCCTGTTTATTATCGATTTGACTTATGGTATTATTCTATTTACTTACTTGTCTTGAGAATTGAGTGCTAGGCAGTCAATTTGTTTTCTTAATCATCATCTGATTAGGGACTAAAACGAGTGTTACCCTTGATCACTGAATATCCTAATTTTAGTGTCTAGTGACCAGAGCTGACCTGTCAGAGGTATTAATATACTCTATTGCTCAGATAAAAACACTACCCTGAGAGCTGGGAGACAGAGTTTCAGTCTTAAGATTTTAAATGCTATTGGGCCACTGGCTGACCAGGTCACTTATTTTCTTTGGAACTCACGGAACTTACCAGAAAGGGTTTGAATTAGGTCATGACAGATCTCCTCCGGCTCTGAGATTCTATGATTCAAGGAGTCAGAAGTCTGCCTTTTTTTTTTTTTGAGACTGAGTTTTGCTCGTTGCCCAGGCTGGAGTGCAATAGCACGATGTTGGCTCAACTTCCGCCACCTGGGTTTAAGCGATTCTCCTGCCTCAGCCTCCCAAGCAGCTGGGATTACAGGTGACTGCCACTATGCCTGGGCAATTTTTGTATTTTTTAGTACAGATGGGGTTTCTCCATGTTGGCCAGGCTGGTCTCAAACTCCTGACCTCTGGTGATCCACCCATCTCGGCCTCCCAAAGTGCTGGGATTACAGGTGTGAGTCACTGTGTGCAGCCCAAGACTGCCGTTAAAATCCCCGTTAGTTACTTACTAAATGTTTTACCTCAAGGGAGCCACTGGATCCTGCCAACCTCATTTGTCTATCTGTTAAATAGGGGTAGGAATACCTGTGGACACTAGCTGAGATCTTTCTTTCTGAAGTGCTGTGTGATTCTAGCTGTAACATTTTCTGAAAAGGTGGGTGATTCTTTCCTGTCTTGGTTGGGGAATCTTTGTATCACTGCCTTGTGTCTTTCCTATGCCTCTTTATCATAGATTTAACTGACAGTATTATTCTATTTACCTGCTTAAAAAAAACTGGCTTGAAAACTGAGTGCTAAGCAGTGAATTTGTTTTCTTGTCTGATTTGGGGCTAAAAAAGTGAGTTATGAAACCCTTGCTCACTGAATATCCTGATTTCAGTGGTCTAGTGACCACAGCTGACCCATTGGAGATATAATCTATTGCTCAGATAAAAACACTGCACAGAGTTTCACAAGTGTCAGCGCAGTGTAAGTGCCTCATAGGTACTCGGTAAATATTTGTGGGTTGAGTAAATGGCATAATTTGAAGATGAAACTCTAGTCAACATGGCAGTGGGTCGCAATAGTGGCTTCTCTAGTCACCTAAGTAGTTCTAAAAATAATGACTGTCCCAGAGCAATCAACTCAGAATGTCTGGAAATGGAATCCAGGTTTTGAGTTAAGGGTCCACAGGTCATCCCAATGTGTAGCCAGCGTCGAGAACCACTCCCTTAGAAGGCAAGTTTTTCTTGCTCAGCAAGTTAAAGAAATGGAATGAGGCTCAGATATAAAGACTGCCCAATCCTTGAAGCATTTGCATTGCATTTTTACTTCTCTCTTCATCCACCATACACTTAGCACAGGCCAGGCACCTGGCAGGAACTCAATGAGTATTTGTTGAATTGGATGGAATTAAAAAAAAAAAAAATCCCAGATTGCCATTTCCTCCCACAGCGATTTTACTCCCTATGTGAAAATATGTGAAAAGCAGCTAAAGTCAGGAGTCATAACCCACATTTTCCATGCAGTCATATTCTCATTACAACACAGGGTACAATTTTTTAAGGATTTGCATAATTTAGTGAATCTCATTGAAAAAGAGTTCCTTCTTCATTTCAATCCTGCTCTGTGTCTTCTTGCCTTTCCGGCCTCCCAGCCCAGCAGCTGATTGGAGCTTGGGATCAGTGGTGCTTCAGCGTGCAGGGGTGGCATTTTCAGTGGCTGGGGTTGTTGCAGTGAGCCCAGAGAGTGCCACTGCTTCCGGGTATTTTCTCCACTGACCGAAAGGCACCTGATTTGATCTTCATACTCCCTTGGGTCCTCCACGCTTTATGCATCCTCATGTTAAAAGCTTATTTTAAACAAGATTCTGAGATTCTGGTCTTATTATTAATACAGGTGCTTACTTAGTTTCAGATAAATACAGAACCCCCCAACCCCCCCGCTTTTGAATGTGTTGTAGCTTTATATGAAGCTAATGGAGCAAGGCAATGCTCAAACGTCAAATTAAACTGCACAGCTCTGTAATCACTCAGACTGACATGGCATAAAAGGATAATTAGTAGTTCATTACATGGAACATTGTTTGTTCAGCTAAATTGATTTCTCAGCTGCCCATGTTTTCTGTTTACTTAGTAAGCGCTCCATTGCACATTTTTATTTGAGAGCTAGGAAATCCCTTTCCCTGATTTTTTTTGATCAGTGCAGTTTTAAAATATAATTTGCTTGAGCTGGGTGAACCTCCGAATGACATACAGGTGTGGATTGATGATGGAACATAAAACCAACCGTGGTTAAAGACCTAGGAGACTCTACCAAAAGGCTAGAACATACCCAGTGCCTTTGTACCTGGAAATGCTTTTGTGGCTGTTTGCTTTTCAACTTAAGAGTGAATTCCCCTCTCAGAAAGGGAGGGGGCGAGAAAGAAATTGGAATAGACACCAAATCCCTTGCTGTTCAAAGTGGAAATTTTCCAACAAAGTTTTTCTTAAACCCTTCATGTTGCCTGTTAATGCCAACATAAAGAAAACAGTGGTTGTTTTAGGATTTCCTACCACTCTGCTCACTATCAGCAGGATTTAGAAAAAAGGCTAAATGCTGACTTCAAAACTTTCTCAACTTGCTGCCTTTTAACGATCATGTGAATTTTCTAGGCTGGGGAAGCACAGCTATCCGTGGCACCCTCCCCCTCGGCTGTTTCCATGTCCTTTGTACTTCTCCTCTCTGAGGTATAAGGCATCCACATACATTTTTTTTTTTTTTTTTTTTGAGACTGAGTCTCTCTCTGTCGCTCAGGCTGGAATGCAGTGGTGCGATCTCGGCTCACTGCAACCTCTGCCTCCTGGGTTCAAGCGATTCTACATTTTGCTGGACAAATACAGTCCTTCAGATGCCTCCTAACATGTAGCTCACCTCGACTTTGCCATTTACTTAGCTATGCTTGGCCGATAGGTTGAATGCATTGCACTAAATGACACCTTGGAGTTTTGATACTCACAGAAGAGAAAAGCCAGTTCAAGCCTTGGGCACACGATGAAACAGAAATCTGGGTAGTATTTTAGGCTAAGAGTTTGGCTACAAAGAAATTGTTTCCCAAAAGATTCTCAATGTTAATTTGATTTTGCTAGTCCCTGGAGGAACTTAGAAATCTGCCTTTTAAAATTAAACATTGTTGGCTGGTACAGTGGCACATGCCTGTGATCCCAGCATTTTGGGAGGCCGAGGTGGGAGGATCATGAGGTCAGGAGCTTGAAACCAGCCTGGCTAACATGGTGAAACTGCACGTCTACTAAAAAATAAAAAAATTAGCCAGGCATGGTGGCACGTGCCTGTAATCCCAGCTTCTCAGGAGGCTGAGGCAGGAGAGTCACTTGAACCTGGGAGGTGGAGGTTGCAGTGAGCCGAGATCACACCACTGAACTCCAGAATTGGTGACAGCGCAATACCCTGTCTCAGAAAAAAAAAAAAAAAAACGTTGCCATTCTCTATTTGTAGAGGAAGACTATTAAAGGGATATCGTAGGTCAACATGAAGAGAGGGGAGGCCTTTTAAGACTGGGCAAAGAAAAGCTCATCGGCTCACCCTAGTTAGTAGTCTTTCAAAATATGTATGTGCGGCTGGGGTGCACCCTAGTGGAACTAAGGACTGTATTAAATTCCACTGCAACCAAGTTCTGGGTTTCTTTCCTTGGCCCCGTTAGAACATTAGAAGGCTCGTATAACATACATGCAACATATTGAGCAGAGGGCTCTCAGCTACCAGTAATAATGGGAGTAAACAGAGCCTTCATGGATGAAATCTGTAAGTCATCCTCAAGGCTCACCAGTGCCTTTAGGTTTAATCTTCTTCCCTAGCAACATGGTTAGGCGCTGGATGAAAAGTTGGAGGTATGCTTGGAAGAAGAGAATCTTCACCTTTGAAGAGAGCATGGACGTATTTATGTATTCTTAGCATACAATGACCCAGCAGGAACTCTGAAATAGAATTTCGAAGTTTTTTTTTTTTTCTGTAAAGAAAGTAATTTTGGGGTGAAAATCTTAGGCAGGCTATTCTCTTATAGGCTTAAAAACAGAAACCAGGTAGGGTAGAAATCTGTGATTATCCTGTGTATAGGGGGACTTTGTTCTGACTAAAACAATACTGATAATGAATGAATGTGACTGTCGTGAACTGAAGCCCTACTATGTGCCCGGGACTGTGCTACACGCTGTTTTCGGCCATTGTGGTCTCTTCCTTCCCAACTCTGATTATAGGCTTTCTTTCCCTTGGGCTCATTCCAGAACTTCAGGTTCAGGCAACTGGGTAACTGTCCTTTCTTTCTGAGCGCTACCTGGCACCTGGGTGTTTGCCAGGAGGCTTGCCCACCTGTTCTGCTCTCTTAACATCCTGCCAATCTCCTGGTCTCTCTTGGCCAGGGCTTAGACATTCTGGTTCCTTTTTGCCACCCCCTATCTCATTCCTCTGAATTTTGGCAATCAGATTAGCTGTTGCTGGCCCTCCCACCCCTAATCCCTACCACTAACGTAGGCTCAAACATAGTCCAATTCCAAAGGTGATGTCCACAAAGGCAGGATGTATGTAAGCAGTCTTCCCTGAACTGCACATGCGTAATTTTATTAAAGTTCAGCTGTCACAGCTAAACTACTGGACATCACGTTATAATTCCTGGGTTTCCATTTCCACAGACTCTCCTCTCCTAGGCTGCCAGAGACCCATGAACTGCTTCTCTCAGAGCAAGCCTGGGCTTCATATATCATCTGTCACCTCAATCACAGACTCCTTTCTGCTCTGTTCAGGACACAGGGTTAAAATTCTGTTCAGATGGCCCTTCTGGATTCCTATTGGCTGCCATTGCTATCATCCCTTCTTAGCTTCCTCTACACCAAAATTGCCGCATTTTCTTCCTATCTCACTATCTTTTTCTTCTCCCCACCTCAATCTCACTAGATGCTTCTTCCCATTTTCTAAAGGCTGGGAAGACCACAAAGTAGTCCTAAGCCTGTCTCATTATTTTAAAAATTTCCTTCCCTTCTCCATCTAGGTGCTCTCCTTTGGCCCCAGGGTTTAAAATCCCGTCTGTACATGCCAGGCACAGTGGCTCACGCCTGTAGTGCCAACACATTGGGAGGCTGAGGCAGGTGGATCCCCTGAGGTCAGGAGTTCGATATCAGCCTGATCAATATGGTGAAATCTCCTCTCTACTAAGATGCAAAAATTAGCCGGGCGTGGTGGGGGGGGGGGTGCCTGTAATCCCAGCTACTTGGGAGGCTGAGGCAGGGAGAATTGCTTGAACATGGGAGGCAGAGGTTGCAGTGAGCCGAGATTGCCCCACTGCACTCCAGCCTGGCAACAGAGTGAGACACCGTATATAAAAAAAAATCCCATCTGTACATGCTGATGTCTCTTCATGTAGTATCTTTAACCTCAAACTTCTCCTGAGCTTCAGACGCATATAGCCAAATTCATAATCAACATCTTAGGGTAGAATGGCCATCTTAAAAAGAGCTTAGGCTTAAGAACTTAGCTTAAAAATAATGTAGGCTTTCTTTCCCAAAAATGGCTTTGCTCTTTTCTTTCTTTTTTTTTTTAGTTAATAGCTGCATCTAGCTGCTAAGGTTAAAAACCTAGGAATCATTCTTGATTATTCTCTTTTCCTTACCCCCATATCCAATCCACCTGTGAGTCCTGGTGTTCCTCTATCCAAAATGTATTTCCAGTGTGTTACCTTTCGTTTAGTTCCGAGCCGCTCTTGTCTCTCCACTAGACTATGGTCATAGCCTCCTAACTCATTTCTTCTGATTCTGCTCTTGCTCCCTCAGTCTGTTCTCTACAGAGCAGGCAGGGTGCTCTTTGAAAAGCAAAAATCAATCAGGATCGTATCATTTCCTGTTTTAACCCCATGGCTTTCCACAGCGCTTAGAACACCTTTGCCTGACCCACAGGCCCCACCTCATCTACCCTCTTCTCACTTTCTGGTATCATTCCATGCTCTTTTTTCTTTTCCTCCCTGAAATGGTCAGGTTTCTCCTACAGCAAAGCTCTTGTGTTTATTGCTTCCTTCCTCTAGAATGCTCTTCCCCATATCATTGCATGACTGCCTCAGCCTTGCAGTTAAGGTTGTAACTCAAATATCACCTTTTCAGAAAGGCCTTTCCTGAACGTCTTCTAAAGTCACTCTCGTTCAAATTATCCTGTATTTTTCTTTTCTAGTATGAATCACTGTTAACTTTCTAAAAAATTGTTCTGGATTGTTTACATCTTTATTTTTATTTATTTACTTTTTGTGAGATGGCGTCTCACCCTGTCGCCCAGGCTGAAGTACAGTGGCGTGATCTAGGTTCACTGCAACATCCACCTCCTGGGTTCAAGCGATTCTCCTGCCTCAGCCTCCCGAGTAGCTGGGATTACAGGTGTGCACTACCACGCCCAGCTAATTTTTTGTATCTTTAGTAGAGATGGGGTTTCACCACGTTGTCTAGGCTGGTTTTGAACTTCTGACCTCATGATCTGCCCGCCTTGGCCTCCCAAAGTGCTGGGACTACAGGCATGAGCCACTGCACCCAGCTACACCTTTATTATCTGTCTTTCTCTGTAAGAAAGTAGGCTCTATGTAGGCACAAACTTTGTTTTGTTCACAGCTGCATCTCCTGTGCTTGGATGAACGCCTGGCATGTAAGAGATGCTCAATGAATATCTGAATAAATAAATTCCAGAATCCTCGCCTGGTTGGGGAAAAGTCCCAGCATGCACCTATGAACACTCATTGCTCTGCTTTTGTCTTCAATATAATTAGGAACTCTGCCCTTCCGTCTTGCCTGACTTCTAGCTACTCATCTGCAATGACCCTTGGAGCTGCTTTTCTGAGCCCCACTTCACTTTGCCTTGTCTTGCTCTCTGTGGCCGGGAGAACTACGGTGTTTCACCTCTGAGTCTGCAAAGCTGAATTACAACGGCTTTGCTCTCCAGTTTGTCATTGGAATCTTTTGGGTTTCATACGTGCCCTAAGCCCCAGGCTTTGGCATCTGTTTCAGTCATTGCTTCTCATATCTGTCTTGAATTTGGTTTGCCAAGGTCTCCCTTTCTCCCTGATGCTTGCTTACTACCAGGTCTTACAAAATTCTCTAGGGCTGTTCCCCACATTTTGGAGAAATGGGGCATCCAGAAAAACCGTGCGAAGCTAAACTCCAACAGAGGCTAAGGAAGACAGGTTTACTTTCATCTCAAGTACAATTCCACTGCAGTTACGATCGTGGATATTTCACCACCACTTCTCTAAGAAATTAGTGAATCAGAAAGTGTGCTATTTTCTCTTGACCCTTCCTGAGGAAGAGCAATCATATAATTAAATATATTAAGGCTCATCAAACTGCAAAATCTGGTGATACAAACGAAGAAAAGCAAAATTTACATGGTTGGCAGCTTGAGATATAGCATAGAAGAACCAATATGGAAAAAGAAATGTGATACAAGCCTCAGAATTTAAAAAGAAAATTTCACTCTTATGTTCTAGCTATTGTTTGGCTTTTTGATAGTAGGTATGAATACATGACTGTAAATAATTTGCATAAATCTGTACTCCAATTACAGGTTTATAGATGATGTATGCAATGTGTAGGTGATATTTATATTTTGCTTTAATGAAAAGTTATAAAATGGGTAATATTTATTCAAGACACAGAAATAACTTCTTTGGGTTTATTTGAATGATTAGGCCAGGAGCACATTCATATATATATGAAAAAAATGCTAGTTGTGCAGCATTTCAATCTGTCAAGCAAATATACATGCATGTTTCTCTTTTGAAAAGCATATTATTCTGTGTCCAATAAATCAAAATGAGCTCTTCCAAGTAACTTACATCTGTTGGATAAATAAAATTTGATCACACACACACACACACCCCTCACCTATTAAAATCCAACTTGGGGACAAAACTAATTTAGTTATGCAATGCCTATAAAAATAAAATAGGTGTTTATATAGTCAAGTAAAAGAAAACCTATTTTAGAAAAGAATTGTTTTCCATTATCTAATAATTCACAATTTATTTAACCAGTCTGTTATTGATGGACATTTAAGAGTGATCTATTATATGATCGTAGGCCAGGTGTATATTTATTTGTACCCAGGTGGAAATATTTCTATAAGATTCAATTCTGAAAGCAAAATTGCTGTTTTAAAGGAATTGTGTATTTTAATTGACAGATTTTGTGAGATTTAACCTTCCATCAATAGAGCATAAGAATCTTCACACTCTTATATTCTCCACTGCTGGACTCTTAGGTTTTGATCATTTGATGAATGAATACAACTTCCTGTAGTTTTATTTTTTGTTTATAATTTTATTGAAGTATAATTGACATACAATAAATTTGACTTGCCATTGTGTGTGTGTGTGTGTGTGTGTCTGTCTGTGTGCAGGAAAGAGAGAGAGAGAGAGAAAGAGACAGAGAGAGAGAAACATTACCGCAACCAAGTTAATAAACATTACTATTACCTGTAAAAGTTTCCTTGTGCCTTTTGTAATTCTTCCTTATTTCCTCCTTCCCCTCCCCACACTGTCCTCAGGTAACCAATGATTTCCTTTCTGTCACTATTCTATTTTCAAGCCTTTCTTTAAATGGATTCAAATCTTATGTTTTCTTGATAGTCTGGCTTCTTCCCTTTAGCATAATTATTTTGAGATTCATCCATATTATGTGTGTTCATAGTTTATAACTTTTTATTGAGTAATATCCCATTGTATGGATATACCACAATTTGCTTTCCACTCACCTATTCATGTTCATCTGGGTTGTTTTCAAATCTCTTTCCTATTAGAATTATGTGTCCATATACTTTCATTTCTCTTGGGTACCTAGGAGTGGAAGGGCTGGGTTTTATGGCAGGTTTATGTTGAACTTGTAAAGAAGCTGTCAGGTCATTTTCAAAGTGATGGTAACATTTTACATTCCCACAGTGAGAGTTCCAATTGATCCACATCCTCTTCAATGCTCAATCTTTCAAATTTTAGCTATTCTATTAATAGTAGATGTGCAGTGGTATGTCATTGTCATTTTAATTTGTATTTCTCCAAAGACTAATTGTATTGCACATCTTTTCAGTTTATCTCTCATTTATATATCTTCTTTGGTGATGTATCTGAACGTTTTCCCCATTGCTTTATTCAATTGTATGGCTTATTACAGAATTGTAACAATTCTTTATGTATTCTAGATACAAGTCTTGTGTTGGATCTAAGTTTTTCTTCCAATTCGTGACTTGTCTTCTTTTTTGGTAATGGTGTCTTTCAAAGAGAATATGTTTTTACCTTTAATCAAATTTACTTTATTATTTTCTTTCATAGTTTGCACTTCTGTGTTGTATTTAAGAAATCATTGCCAAACCCAAGGTCACTTTCTGGCTTTGGAGGTAGAGAATGACGTCTACAATCCAAGGAATCAGAAGCCTCTTGAGCTAGAAAAGATTTACTCCTCATACTTCCAGAAAGGAAAACAACCTTGACAACACCTTCATTTTACCCCAAATGAGACCCACGTCAGACTTCTAACACACAGAACTTTAAGATAATAAATTTACGTTCTTATAAGCCACAAAGTTTGTGGTAATTTGTTACAGCAATAGTAGAACAGTTTTTCTAATTTTAGTTTCTGATTTTCTCTACTAGTACACAGAAATAAAATTGATTTTTGTATAGTGACCATGTCTCTTTCAACCATGCTGAACCTGTTAGTTCTAGTAGCTTTTTTTGTAAATTTCTTTCTAATGTGGAAGATTTTATTTCATTTTCTTGACTTGCTGTATTGTCTAGAATACCTAGTATAATACTGACAAGAAGTGGTAAGAGTGAGCATCCTTCTCTCCTGATTTTTTTGGGGGGAAGGTATTCAGTCTCTCACCATTAAATATGATGTTGGCTATAGATTTATCATAGATGCTCTTTTGAGAATTTGAGAAATTTGCTTCTATTTTTAGTTTTCTGAGACATTTTAATCAGTAGTAGATGTTGAATTTTGACAAGTTCTTTTTTTTTTTTTTTTTTTGCATTTGTTGAAATGATTTTATGGTCTTTTAAAAAAGTTCGTTAATATGATAAATTACATTGATTGACTTTGGATGGTAAATCAACTTCATATTCCTGGAATAAGCCCACTCTACTTGGCCATGATATGCTATCTCTTCTATTTATATTGGGTTCAATTTGCTAAAATTTTATAAAGGATGATTTCATTTATGTCAATGAGGGATAGTGATCTATCATTTTCTTGTTTTGCAATGTCTGTATTAGGTTTTGATAACATGGCAATGCTGGCCTCTTAGCATAAGTTGGAAAACATTACCTCCTCTTTAATTTTCTAAAACAGTACTTAAGTGATCAGTGGAGCTCACCAGTGGAGCCTTCTGTGCCTGGGGTTTTCTTAGTGAGAAGGTTTTGAACTATCCGCTTAACTTCATTAATAGACATAGGGCTTCTCATGTTACCTGTTTCTTCTTGAGTGAGCTTTGGAAGTCTGCACCTTTTAGGGAATTGGCCCACGTTATCAAAATGGTTAAATTTATTGACATAATTGTTTATAACATCCTTTTCTGTTCTTTTATAATCTAAACTACGTGTAGTTGTATCATTTTTTCAAATTCTTGTCATTGGTAATTTGTGTCTTCTCTTTGTTTCCCGATCGGCCTAGCTAGAGTGTTGTTAATTTCATTTATCTTTAAGAATAGCCAGGTTTTAATTTTATTGATTGTTTTCTATTGCTTTTCTGTTTATGATTAATTTGTTTCTGTTCTTTTATGATTTATTTTTCTCTGCCAACTTTGCGTTTCAGTTGCCTTTCTTTTTTGCGCATTGCAACATGGGAGCTTAACTCTTTGACGTCTTTCTTCCTTCTAATATAGATGCTTAGTATTGTAAATTTTTCTCTAAGTTCCGCTTTAGTAGCATACCACAAATTTTGATATGGCATGTTTTTGTTTTCATTCAGTTTAAATTACATTCTGATTTCTCCTTTGGTATTCTTCTGATATATGGATTATTTAGAACTATATTATATAGTTTCCAAATATTTGAGGGCTTTTCAATTATCTTTATGTGTTGATTTCTAATTTAATTCTCTTTTAGACAGGGAACATATTTTGCATGATTTGAACCTTTTAAAATGTATTGAGACTTGCTTTATTGCACAGAATGTGGTATATTTTGGTAAACATTGTGTATGCCTTTGAAAAAAATTTATTTTGCTTTCATTGGTTGGTGTCTTCTACAAATGTTAATTAAGTTAAATTGATTGATAGTGTTGCTGAAGTCTTCTAAGTCATTAAAGATTTTCTATCTACTTCTTTGATCAATTCTGAAAACAAAGTTTTTAAAACTTAAATTTTGTATTGTGGATTTATTTGTTTAACATTTAAATAAATAAAATATTTAATTATTTATAAATTATTTATTTATTTTTAGTTCCATCGGTTTTTCATATATTTTGAAGCTCTACTAGGTGTATAAACACTTAGGATTATTATGTCCTTTCAGTGTATTGACCTTTTTAGATTAATGTAGGCATGCCAAATTTCTTTCAATTAGTGTTAGCATGGTATGTCATTTTACTTTAACCTACTTGTATCTTTCTATTCAAAGCAAGTTTACTGCAGATAATAGATAGTTGGATTTTACTGTTTTAGTCCAATCTGGTGATGAGAACAGGAGCTGTTCTTAGCCCCGTGTAAGTTCTTGGGCTTATACCTTTTAATTAGTTCAAGTGATTATTTTTCTGGCCTCAGTTTCCTCACAAGCACGTGCTGATCAGTACTTAGCTAAAAGACTCAAAGGGGACCCTCAGATGATCTTTAGAGTTCTCTCACTGTTCAGCCTTCTCTGTACTTCACCTTGATCTCACAGACTGTCAACTCCATTTCCTCATTGTCTTCTCTTCAGGAAGATTTCCAGGCAACATTTGAGTCCTCCCTGCACTTTGACCCGAAATCTTCCTCCAGCCAGTAAGCTGGGATGATTGTTGGACTTACCTTATTTCCCCTCTTTCTTGTGCTACCTGATTCCAATGTCTGAAAGCTGTCATTTTACATGAACATATTTTGTCTAGTTTTTAAAGTTGTTTCGGGCAGAGGCTAACTCTGGTCCCTGTTACTCCATCTTTGTTAGAAGTAGAAGTTCCAAGTGTTATGATTTTAATTTTCCTTATTTCTAGTGATGTCAGGTATTTTTTTTGAGGCATATATTTAATTTTAAAAAGTGAATTATTTTTCATTTTTAAATTTTATTCATATATTTATTTTAATGATATATAATAGATGTACACATTTTGGGGGTACATGTAATATTTTAATATACTCATATAATGTGTAAAGATCAAATCACAGTAACTGGGATATTCATTACCTTAAATATTTATTTTTATGATAGAAACATTTAAATTACTATCTTCTAGCTCTTTTGAAAGATACAGTAGATTATTACAAACTATAGTCACCCTACTAATCTAATACTAGATCTTATTTTTTCTATCTAACTATATATTTGTACTCATTAATTAACCTCTCTTTATCCTCCCTCCCCTCTACCCTTCCTAGCCTCTGGTAGCCACCAATCTACTTTCTATCTTTATGATATCCACTTTTTTAGCTTCCACATATGAGTAAGAACATGTGATACTTGCATTTTTGTGCTTGGCTTATTTCACTTACTATAATGACCTCCAGTTCCATTCATGTTGCTGCACATAACAGAATTTCATTATTTTGGTGACTTTTTGTACACACACACGTGTGTGTGTATACCATATATAAATGTTTTATATATATACTATATATAAATGTTTTCTATATTTATATATATAGATGTGTATGTATACTCTCTCTCTGCCTATATATATGTGTGTGTGTATACCATATATAAATATATAAATGTTTTGTATATATACTATATATAAATGTTTTATATATTTATATATATGTGTGTATGTACACTCTCTCCCTATGTATGTGTGTATATATATACTTTTCTTTATCCATTCATCCATTGCTGGGCACTTAGGTTGCTTCTACCTGTTTTTATTTGTATATTTTTATATTAATTTGTAGGAGTTAAACATATTCTGGATATAAAAAATCTCAGTCTACTTTATATGATACAATTTTTTATCCATCTATTATTTGTTTACAGTGATGTAGACGTATATATACTTTATGTTCTGATAGAGCTGATATGCTCTGAAAGAGCCCCTAGAGTATTAAAAAAGATGTTGTATAATCTATTTTGGTAGAAAACCATTTATGCATAATATGTATGTAAAGCATGTAAGTATACTTCAGTGTGTAAGTATGCTGAACAGAATGTAAGCCTTGAGGCCAAGGGCATTCTTTTGTTCATTGTTGTATCTCAGTGCCTATAGCAGTACATAGCACACAGTAGGAACAAATGTAACACGCTGAATGAATGAATGAATGAATAATGTATGATATTACTACACTTATATAAAATAACTATATAGGGACAAGTTATGTAGAGTAGGTTGCCTGTATAGTTATGAATATTCATTTATATATTTAAATGCATAGAACAATGTTTGGTAGAATATATGCTAAATTATTATTGGTGGTTTCCTGTGGGAATAGGATTGACTGGAGGGGAAGTGAAAGTAGACACTCACTATTACTCTCTAGATTTCTGAGATTATATGTGCACCTCTTTATGAATTAATTTTATAAATAAAAGTATGCCTCAGTGAAGAAAATAATTATTGTCTCAAATCTGATGAAAGATCTTTGATTTGAAGATTCTATGTTCTATATCATCAAGCACTATGTTTGCCCAGGAGATTTTAATGGGACACATAAATCAGTATTTAAAACTGAAGACTGGGCAATTTTCATCAATGAGTGCAAACCAGAGTCAGAATGTGACGGAAATAAAATACAGGGGCATGGTGATCTGGCACCTGGCACTCTTTCCAACATCAGGGTTTGGCCAAGATCCAGGAGGTAGCGTCAGAGTTGTACATCAGTGGGTTCTGAGTATCGTATGAAGAGATACTAGAAGCTGCTTTATAAGGGAGCCAATAATCTGATATCCAGAGATGAAAGTGAGTCAAGAACTAGAGTACACAAAGATGCAATCCTACTGGCGGACTGAGCTATGGGTCATGAGGCAGCTTCGATGATTTTGCTTGCTGGATTTTATGGTCACCTAGCAGTACATGTGGTAATTCTCATATTTGGGTCATTGTAAATGTTCCAGGTGACTCCAATTGGACAAATCCATTTTTTTTGATCAGCTTCATAATCAATACTGGTTATTGGAGATGACATTATATTAGAATTCTGACTTATTCAACAGAGTTTATGAAATGCTTACAGCACACAGGAATCTGGAACAGGCTCTGTCAGGGGACAGAGAAAAAGTAGGCAGGGCCCTCTTCTTTAATAACAAGATTTTGAGGGTGAATCAAAACACGAACATTACATTGCCATGGAAGGATTAAAGTGATGAAGATACAAGATTTTAAAGTTGTGAAGTATCGGTGGGAAAGAAAAAGAGGGAATGAATCTAAGAGAAATTGGAGAGAGAATGGAAGGAATGTGGGTACAGATAGGAGGTAGAGGCTGTAAGAAAACTGCCAGGGCTCTGTTGGATTCACTGAACATCACAGGTGACTCTTGAAGGAGTCACTTTATCAGGCCTTGCTTAATTTGCAGGATTTCCTAGACTACAGAGGGCAAACACAATTATTTATTAAAGGGTGGTTGTAGTCTTTATGGGCAGTGAGGGAGCCATTTAAGGCTCTGACCTAGTCAGGACAACTACTTACCCAGCTCTCTTGCCAGCCTGGGAAGTCCTTCTAGGAAAGTACTCTTAGCTATAGCTATATTCCTTGTGTCTTACACGGTGCCTGGTATACAGTGGACATTCAATTATTTCTTGGGCTGAACATAAAAGCAGTAATTAGGCGGGGCACAGCTACTCAGGAGGCTGAGGTGGGAGGACTGCTTGAACCCAGGAGTAGAGGCTGAAATCGGTTACAATCACACCACTGTACTTCAGCCTGGGCAACAGAGCAAGATTCTGTCACACACACACACACACACACACACACACACACACACACACACACACAAAATGAAGCACTAATTGGTCACCCAAACCTCTCTGATCTGTTTAGGAGGACATAGTTCCCACAACGTGTGATATTAATTTTACAGAAGGCAGATACGTAAATTTGGCCCAAACACTGGAGTTACACAGAGGCATTGTGTCTGTTAGTTTTTGCAAGCAGACAGCTCTTGGTCGACCATTAAAGAGGTCTTTCAATGTCACAATTTATGTTAATTTTCTGGAGGTATAGACATGATTATGATAAGGTACCTCCTCTCAAGGAACTCAGAATCCAATGAAAATTCATCAGATGCACTAGGTGGGTGCAAAAGGAAATTACAACTCAAAAAGGTGTGCTGTAGCTTACATAGACATGGGATAATTCAAATAAAGGAACTTTAAGATGAATCTGAGAGAGAACTTTTAGCTATGTACCGAATGCAGTAGTTGGAAGGAATGATTGTAAAATCACTGAATTTTATTTTTCTATGCAGATGATATTATCAAATGCTTGTCACGACTAGGCTATTACAGTGAATTTTTTAAAAGAAGAAAAATAAAAAGATTTTGATCTAATGTCATCTTTATTTCAGAAAAAGGATAAGAACACTAATTGTTAAGACTGACAAAGAATTAATTTCTAGTTGCATTGAGAGGAAAAAAATGAACAGACTAACAAAATTACAACCTTAACATGATTGAACTCATTACTCTTGAAATGTGCTGCAGATACTTTGTGTTGGGTTTTTAGTTTGTTTATAGAACTGGAAATGGCTTTAGCATGTTAATATTTTATCAAATTAAAATCAATACCATTATGTTTTAAGAATCACAATGTAAATGTGATACAAGTGCCTTTATATATGTTAGAGTACACACTTTATTTTTATAAAAATAATACACACTTTTCAAAATTTTAAGCAGTATGAAAAGTACAAAGAGAAAAATTACTTACAAATAAGACTTGGCATATAACATTTGGTGAACATTACTGCAGTCAAACCTATATGCACATATAGAGATTGACAGATGCACTGATAGGTGGAGCAATAGATAGATACATATACATATACAGAAATAGTTTCATTAGAATAGAATCACAGTCTACCAGCTAGTAAAAATATATTTAATTTTATCCTAATTTACTAGAATTTGAAATGCAGGATTTTTGAGTTTTTGATGTTTTTCTCATCAAGACATATTACTTCCTTAAAGATCCAAAGCTTAAAGAAAGATTTTAAAAACCATTAAGATATCAGCAATATTACTTTTAAAATGGAAATGTTTCCATTTTCCTCCTATGAAAGATAAAGCCTTTAATATTTTTACCCTACCTTCTACCTTTCACTGGTTCACCTGTGTTTTTTGTTCTGATTTTATTCAATTTTAATATAATTTTAATTTTTCTCCAATGTTGTAAGAATAATGAAAGGCACTCTTACATATGCTTTACCCCAAATTATCAATTTTTAACATTTTGCCCTCATTTTTATTATTCTCTCTCTATTTTACACCAAAGTATATAATTTTACTCTGATGCATACTTGATACGTAGTTACGTATTTCCAAAGAACAAGGACATTATCTTAAATAATCACAGGGCAATTTTGAAAAGCAGGAAATTTTACATTGTCACCACACTGTTTTCGAGGCTGCGTTTTATATTCAAATCCTGTCATTTGTCCTAATGTGCTGTTTATTGACATGTTTTCCTCATACAGAATCCAATCTAGGACCATGTGTTGTTCAGTTATCATGTCTTTTTCATCTTCTTTCATCCGGAGCAGTTCTTCGGCCTTTCAGTTTTCTTGATCTTGACATTTTTGAGGAGTGCAGGGCAGTTATTTTGTAGAATGTCTCTCAGTTTGGATTTGTCTAATGTTTCCTCATTATGAGATTCAGGTTATGTATTTTTGGCAAGAATACCAGAAACCAATGTGTCTTTCTCAGGTCATCAGATTAGTAAGCATAAGATGTCCATTTGTCTTAGCATTCGTAATGCTAATTTTGATGACATAATTTTGTTGGTGTTCTCTAAGTTTCTCTTCTGTAAAAGTAACATTCCTCCCTTTCTAATGATTAAGTATATTGAGCAGAAATATTCTGAGATGATTTTATGTTCTATGACTCATCAAAATGTTGCCCTCTAGTTTTAGCATCTCTTGATGATTTTCTATTCCATCATTCCTTCTACATTTATTATTTGTCTTTTTTACTACAAAGAAGAGTTTTACTTTATCCATCATTTACCTTTGTTTTCACTGCAGTATGCACTAATAGACTGAATAATATCTCTTCGCCCCTGTCCCCCCAAAAAAGATGTGTTGAAATCCCAACCCCCAGTATCTCAGAATGTGATCTTATTTAGAAATAAGGTCTTTGCAAATTTAACCAAGTTAAGATGCGATTAATTCAATATGATTAGTGTCCTTATAAAAAGGGAAAATTTGACACAGACACCCACAGAGGGAGGAAGATGAGAAGAAACACAGAGAGAATGCCACGTGGAAATAGGGGATTAGAGTGGCGTGTCTACAAGCCAAGAAACGCCAAAGATTGCCAGCAAACCACCCTGAAAGGTGTTAGGAAGAAGCAGGGAAGGATTCCCCTACAGATAGCAGAGGGAGCATAGTCCTGCCAGCACCTTGATTTTGAACTTCTAGCCTTCAGAACAGCAAGACAATAAATTTCTGTGGTTTTCAGTCATCCAGTCTGTATCACTTTGTTACAGCAGCTTCAGAAAATTATTATAGCACTTATGGATTTTTATTTTATTCAGATAGTTATTATCAATTACCAACCTTATGTATTTTGATACACTAATTGCCTCTGATTTTGCCAGAGGAGGTCCCATTAAGCTGGTTCATGCATCCTATAGATTGACCCTCTTATTTTTACTTTATTATTATTATTATACTTTAAGTTCTGGGGGACATGTGCAGAATGTGCAGATTTGTTACACAGGTGTACACTGCATCCATCACCCCATCATCTACATTAGGTATTTCTCCTAATGCTATCCCGATCCAACCTCATTTTTTTTTTTTTAGCATTTCCTTAATTTCTGGTACAAGATGTTTCTGCTCACCTTGTAATTCCACTGCCCCACAGCTAGGAGATCTCTTTCTCTCTCTGTCTATCTGATTCCCTGTCTCTGGCTGTTTCTTTCTCTCTCTAATCTACTCATCTAATCCCTATGAGGTCATACTGTTACTCTGAGTTTCAACCCAACACCTCAGAATACCTTCTTGCCTTCCTACTTTTCATATTTATCACTCCCTTTAACTATAAGAAGAAATCTGGCTCTCATTATGATCAACATATTTACTCAGTTGCTTAAGCCTAAAATTTATTTACTCATTTGCCTAAACTCACACAAATTAATTTAAGAATTGCTCATCGGTACCACTGAGCACAGTAAACATGCTAACCAGAGTTAAATTGGTTTACAGTTATTTTAAGGTGAAAGTTAAATACAGTGAAATACCCAGATCTGAAGTACATGATTTGAGTGTTGACAAATAGCATACATTTTTGTAGTCCACAACTCAGTTAATATGTAAAACCTTGCTGTCCCTCCAGAAAGTTTCCTCATGCACATTAACAGTTAATCCCCTTTCTGAAGGCAACATCTTTTTTATTTTTTAATGATTGCATATTCTTGACTGTTCTAGAACTTTATATAAATGGGATCATACATTATGTAAATTTTTGTTTGGCTTCTATCACAAATGTGACTAACGTCTGCGATTCATGCATATCGTTCCATGTATCAGTTGCCTTGTTAAATTCACTTAAAGGTTTTTAGTATTACTTTTAATGGCAAAACAGCAATTACTTTTGCACTAACCTAATAGTTTTATAGATTCTTTAGATTTTGCTACTTGCAAAATCATGGTTATTTGTGAATAATAGAGACAATTTTACTTTTTCCTTTCCAATCTGTATACCTCATTTATTTTTTCTTGCTTTGTTACACTAGATAAAAACTCCAGTACAATATTTTATAAGACATATGAATGCATATGTTCATTGCATCACTATTTACGATAGCAAACACATGAAATCAAACTAAATGTCCATCAACAGTAGACTAGATTAAAAAAATGTGGTACATATACATGATGGAATACTATGCAGCCATAAAAAGAATGAGATCATGTCCTTTGCAGGAAGATAGATGGAGATGGAGGCCATTATCCTTAGCAAACTAACACAGGAACAGAAAACCAAATACTGTAAGTTCTTACCTATAAGTGGAAGCTAAATGATGAGAGCACATGGACACATAGAGGGGAACAACACACACTGGGGCCTACCTAAGAGTGGAGGGTGAAAGGAGGGAGAGGATCAGGAAAAATAACTAATGGATTATTTCATTACTCAATACCTGGTTGCTAAGACAATCTGTACAACAAATCCCTGTGACAGGAGTTTACCTATATAACAAACCTGCAAATATAACCCTGAACTTAAATTAAAAGTAAAAAAAAAAAAAAAAAAATCCTGCCGGGGGATTGGCAGCACCCTGCCTCTCCCCACAAAAAAGTGGTGAAATCCTTCCTTTGTTCCCTATCTTAGGTGAAAAACATTCAATATTTCATCAAGTATGATATTAGCTGTAGGTTTTTTGCAGATGAACTTTATAAGATTTAGGAAGATGCTTTCTTCTCCTGGTTTGCTGAGAGCTTTTATTGTGAATGAGTGTTGAATTTTTTTTTTTTTTTTTTTTTTTTGAGATGGACATTTTGCTCTGTTGCCCAGGCTGGAGTACAATGGTGTGATCTTGGCTCACTGCAACCTCCACTTTCTGGGTTCAAGTAATTCTCCTGCCTCGGCCTCCCAAGTAGTTGGGATTGCAGGTCCCTGCCATCATGCCTGCTAATTTTTGTATTTTTAGTAGAGAGGAGGTTTCACCATGTTGGCCAGGCTGGTCTTGAACTCCTGACCTCGTGATCTGTCTGTCTTGGCTTCCCAAAGTGCTGGGATTACAGGCATTAGCCACTGTGCCCAGCCAAGTGTTGAATTATGGTCAAATGTTTTCTGTATCCATTAAAATTGTTATATGGAGTTTCTCCTTTATATTGCTATTATGGTCTATTAGACTGACTGATTTTCAATTGTTGAATCAACCATTTATCCCAAGGATAAATGTCACTGGGTCATGATGCATTATTGTGTTTTTATATGTTGCTAGGTTTTTGGCCAATATTTTTTCACCGTTTTTATATGTATTTTATTATTTGATTGACTGATTCTGTAATTTTCAGCTTTTTTTGGTAGTATTTTTCATCAGGTTTTGGTGTAATGGCTACAGTGGTCTGATAAAATGAGATGGAAACTCATCCCTTTACCTTAGTATTCTAAAATAATTTGTGTAAAGTTTGTCTTATTTCTTCCTTAAATATTTGATGTAATTCATTGGTATAATTATGTAGGCATGAAATTGTCTTTGTGGGGTTTTCTGATAATGAATTCAATTGGTAAATGTTACTCAGATTTTCTATATCTTCTTGTCTTATTTATTTTATAAGAAATATTTATTCATCTTGTAAAATTCATTGGCACAAATTTATTTTTTAATGTCTATATGATTTGTAGTTGTAACCTCTTTTACTCCTGATATTAATAATTTTTGTTATTTTTCCTTTTTCTTATATCTTTTAGCTAGGGATTTTTCAATTTGGTTAATGTTTTCAAAGAATCAACTTTTGCCTCTGTTGAACTTCTCAAATGTTTATTTCTCATTTCATTGATTTCTGCTATTTTTCCCTTTGTTGTACTTAATTTGGTATTAGTTTGCTTGCCTGTAAAAAATCTTCTTAGGATAGGAAATTGGTCATGATTTGTAAACTTTTTCTTAATTTAATATAAATTTCCGACATTATACATTTTTATCTAAGCACTACTTTAGCTGCATCCCACAAATGTGGTATGTTGTAATTTCATTTTCATTCTTTTAAAGGTATTTTATAATTTCCCCATTTTCTTTAGCTCATGGGTTATTTAGAAGTATGTTGTTTAGTTTCCAAATATTTGGTGCTTCTCTTGATACCTTATTTGCATTAGTTTGGTTTACATTTCTGTCAGTAAATACCAGAGACTGGGTAATTTCTAAAGGAAAGAGGTTCTGCAGGCTGTACAAGCATGGCACCAGCATCTGCTCAGCTTCTTATGAAGTCTCAGCAGGTTTTACTCATGGCAAAGATGAAGGTGGAATAGGCATGTTGCATGGTGATAGAAGGCACAAGAGAGAGAGGAGAAGGTGCCAGGCTCTTTTTAACACTCAGATCTCACAGTAACAAATAGAGTGAGAACTCATGCATTACTCTGAGGACAGCACCAAGCAATTCATGAGGGATCTGCCCCTTTGATCCAAACACAAATGCCTCTCACTAGGCCCCACCTCCAACATGAGAGATCATACCTCCATGAGATTTGAAGGGGACAAACATTCAAACTCTAGTGTTAATATTAATTTCTAATTTAATTCTTTTATGGTTAGAAAATATACCTTGTGAGATTCCAAGCTTTTGAAATTTACTAAGACTTATTTTATGGCTCAATATATAAGGTCTAATTTGGTAACTGTAGCAGGTGAACTTGAAAGTATGTATATTCTGACATTTTGAGATATTCTATAAACGCCATTTAGGTCAAGGTGGCTGATAGTGTTGTTTATACATTTTATATTCTTTTTTTTTTTTTTTTTTGAGATGGAGTTTTGCTCTGTTGCCCAGGCTGGAGTGCAGTGGCGTGATCTCAACTCGCTGCAACCTCTGCCTCATGGGTTCAAGCGATACCCCTGCCTCAGCCTCCTGAGTAGCTGGGACTACAGGCGTGCACTACCATGCCTGGCTAATTTTTTATATTTTTAGTAGAGACGGGGTTTCACCATGTTGGCCAGGATGGTCTTGAACTTCTGGCCTTATGATCTGCCCGCCTCAGCCTCCCAATATACATTTTGTATTCTTACTGTGTTTTTTTAGCAGTTTTTTTCAGTAATGAAGAGTAGGATGTTAAAATCTTCAACTAACCAGTTTTTGCTTCATGTATTTTGCATGTCTGTAAATTATGTGCATATGCATCTATGATATATTTTTCTGATGCATTGACCTTTTTAGCATTATGAAATGTATCTCTTTATCTTTGGTAATAATTATTAAAGTTTTTTTTTTTTTTTAAATGAGAGAAAGAAAGAAGAAGAAAGAAAAAGGGGGAGAGAGAACAGAATTCTTGCTCTATTGCCCAGGCTGGAATACAATCTAGGAAGAGGTATTAAAAATCTCTTTTATGCCGATAATTGTGCTTAACAACAGAGACAGGTAGGAATAAGGGGAGAAAATAACAAACAAACAGCCAACCAATATTTCATTTAAGTCTATGAAATACTATGCAAATGCTGAAAAGTGATTTACTTCCAGTTATATAATCACTTTCAGAATAGGTGTAATGTGATACTGAGAAAAATGTATGTTCTGGAGATCTGGGGTGAAGAATTCTATAGATATTCACTAAGTTTACCTATTCCAAGTCTAAATTCAAATCATAAATGTCCCTATTAATTTTCTACCTCGTTGATCCATCGAATATTAACAATGTGGTGTCAAGATCTCCCGCCATTATCGTGCGCGAGTCCAAATCTCTTTATAAGTCATTTAGAACTTGTCTTATGCATCTGGGTGCTCCTATATTGGGTGCATATATATTTATGCTCATTAACTCCTGTTGTTGTATTGATTCTTTTACCATTATGTAATATCCTTCTTTGTTTCTTTTAGTCTTTGTTACTGTTAAAGTCTATTTTGTCAGAGACAAAAATTACAACTCCTGTTTTTTTTTTAACTTTCTATTTGATTGGTGAATCTTCCTCCATCCCTTTGTTTTGAATTTTTGTGTGTTGATGCTTGTGAGATAAATTTGGATACAGCATACCGATGGGTTTTGACTTTTTGTTCAATTTGCCTGTCTGTATCTTTAATTAGGCCATTTAATCCATTTAAATTTAGGATTAATATTAATATTTGTGAATTCAGTATTGTGATTTAATGCTAGCTGGCTATTTTGCCCATTAGTTGATGTAGATTCTTCATTATGGAGATACTCTTTACATTTTGGTAAGTTTTTGAGATGACTGATACTGGTTGTTCCTTTCTGTTTATAGTGCTTCTTTCAGAAGCTCTTGTAAAGCAGGCCTGATGGTGACGAAATCTCCGAGTGCTTGCTTGTTCGCAAAAAATTTTATTTTTCCTTCACTTCTGAAGCTTAGTTTGGCAGGATATGAGATTCTGGGTTGAAAATTCTTTTCTTTGAGGATATTGAATATAGACCCCCACTCTCTTCTAGTTTGTAGGGTTTCTGCTGAGAGGTCTGCTGTGAGTCTGATAGGCTTCCCTTGATGGGTAACCTGACCTTTCTCTCTAGCTGCCCTTATAATTTTCTTCTTTATTTCACCCCTAGTGAATCTAGTGATTATGTGTGTAGGAGTTGCTCTACTTAAGGAATATCTTTGTGGTGTTCTATGGATTACCTGGAGTTGACTATTGTCCTGGCTTACTAGGTTAGGAAAATTTTCCTGGATAATATCCTGAAGAATATTTTCCAACTTGGATGCATTTTCTTCATGACATTCAGGCACACCTATCAGTCGTAAATTAGGTCTTTACACATAGTCCCATATTTCTTGGAGACGTTGCTCATTCCTTTTTACTCTTTCTTCTTGAATCTTGTCTTCTCGTTTCATTTCATTAAGTTGGTCTTCGAGCTCTAATATCCTTCCTTCTGCTTGATCAATTTGACTGTTAAAACCTGTGCATACTTCGTGAAGTTCTCGTATTGTGTTCTTCAGTTCCGTTAATTCACTTATATTCCTCTCTAAATTATCTATTCTCGTGAGCATTTCGTCAAACCTTTTTTCAAGGTTCTTAGTTTCTTTGCATTGGGCTAAAACATGTTCTTTTAGCTCAGAAAAGTTTCTTATTATCCACCTTCTGAAGCCTGATTATGTTAATGGATCGCACTTGTTCTCCATCAGGCCTTGTTCCCTTGTTGATAAGAAACTATGATCCCCTATAGAAAGAGAGACACTCTGATTTTGAGTATTCTCAGCCTTTTTACGCTGGTTTCTTCCCATCATTGTGAGTTTATCCACCTGTCGTTTGTAATTGCCAACTTTCAAATTAGGTCTCTGAGTGGACGTCCAACTTGTTGATTCCCAGCACCGAAATCTGAGCAACCCACTGCGCCAACTAAAACAGCGGCATTAAGATTCGTGGTGCTTTTCTGCCCAGGAATCTCCGGTCTGGCTTCCCTCTTGAATCCCTTTTTCAATCAGGTAAATAGGCAAGTCTGCCTTCCCGGAGCTCCCAACGTCAACCCAAAGGGGACCCATACCGGTTTACTCTGCGCCTCGCCGAGGTGCTGGCAAAACCGCCACGCCAGCCACAAGAGTTGCGCTGGCTACCGATGGGGCTCCTCCGCTGGGAATCTCCTGGTCGGTGGGCAACAAAAATTCATCTCTTAAATGTGGCGTCCTCTTGTTCTGTGCACTTTCTCTGGGAGCTACACTCCTGAGCTGCTAGTAGTCAGCCATCTTGGATCTCTCTCTCCCAGTACATTGTTAATAGTAAGTATTAGTTTGTGAAACTTTTGTTTTGTTTACACATATATAAATATGTGACTGTGTTGGGATGTAAAATATATTTCTCACTATGGATCATGTCCAAACAAATTTTAAAACACTGTCCTGCACTGCTTACTAGAATCGATTATCTTATAAATGTTTACCCAATGGAGTTGGGCGTGGTAGTTCATACCTGTAATCTTAGCACTTTGGGAGGCCAAGGAAGGTGGATCACCTGAGGTCAGGAGTTCAAGACCAGGCTGGCCAACATGGCAAAACCGCATCTGTACTAAAAATGCAAAAATTAACCGGGCGTGGTGGCACATGTCTATAAGCCCAGCTATTTGGGAGGCTAAGGCAAGAGAATTGCTTGAACCCAGGATCCCAGAAGGAGGAGGTTGCAGTGAGCCAAGATCATGCCACTGCACTCCAGCCTGAGCAACAGAGCAAGACTCCATCTCAAAAAAAAAAAAAAAAAAAAAAAAGTTTACCCAATGGCATAGCAAGGGTAAATTGTATTAAGGTGCAATGTAATATGTTTATGAGTTTTCTCCCTTACACGGTGCTAAAATTTGCTCCTAAATGAGCAAATCCATGTGGAAATTAGGATTCATTGATGTGTTTGATGTTCAACAAATCTAGAGAGATCTCAGTACAAAATGAAATAAGAATTTATCTTACTATGTGTTTGGGGTAACCAAAAGCTGGTACCCAGTGCGATTTGTCCCTCTGCATTCCCTTCATCCTACCCTGTGTTTACTTGCTATTGGTAATGTGGAGGTAGGGACATGTTCTGTTAAAAAGTTTTAAATAATATTGAAATGATCTTTCAAACTGTAACCAAAGTAGAAGACTTTCAGTACATGTATTAGTATTAATTTGTGTCTTGAGATTTTTTTTTTTTTGCCTGAAAGAGTATATATTTGATTTCTCTCTGAAGCATCCAATGAGTATTTAAAGGGGGTACTGTATATGAAGCTTCAAAGTGAGACACTTACGTTGAATTACATTCATATTCTAGCTTCTAGTATTTTTCTTTTAAATAAACGTTAAAATTAAGTCATTTTTACTTGCAACTTGTACAGTAATTAAATAGTCAACTATTTCTTATTTAGATTCTACTTCTGCTATAAAATTTCACTCTTAGTATCTTTCCAACTATTTAATGGAATTATCTTTTCTTTGAGGATAGCATAGATGCCTTAAATAAATAAAGAGAAAAATCAGTTGCATAAGTTAAAAATTGATTCAGGTCCTTGAAATAAAAATTAAATGTTTCACTGCTTAGGTGAAAACATCTTCTGACCTTTCACACAAAGCTTTCCATTTTGCAGTCGATTTTAAGGGATACCATTGTAAGATATAGTGGAATCGTGCTTGTTTTGACCTTTGAACATGGATGCGTGACTTAGCTTTTGGCATTCTGCCTAACAGCACCCCAGAGGGCAGAGATTCATTCTAATGTGACAGAATGTTGAAGAATTAAGAAGCATATATATATATATGTGTGTGTGTGTGTGTGTGTGTGTATATATATATATATACATTCAGGCTTTTTCACAGACATGAGAATTTTTAAACTTTATTTGGTATAAAACATAATGTGTGTTAGGTATACTTTTCCCTACTTCAGACACCAGACTATAATGTCTTTTTTTGTGTTTTAACACTGCTATTTATTCCATCCTCATAAGTATTTAGGAAAACAGTTAACCATATACCTCACACCTCATTTACCAGTTCAGTATCTAATTCCTTGAACTCTTTTCTAAGACAGTAGTAAACTAATCAGAAAAGCTAAATGAAAACAGATTTTTAATGTCTAAGAATGGTGGAACTTGCTATACTCTGCTCTTATGGGGGTTTTAATTGTTTTTAATGTGTTATCCAAAGGAAGCCAAAAATATTGTGACATTTTTCTCTTAGATTCCGATGCCTTGGTCATCTCAAATTAAAACTGATGGGAATAGTTATCTGTTCTGATTATCCATAAAAGGTCCTGATAATGTCAACTAAAATATCACTCTCAAAAACGATTTGGAATCTTTATTCTTCTCAATTTCTCAATTTCTTCATTTACTTGCTCTGTTACTGTTGGAAGATGATATCACCTCTGTTTGCCCCCCAAAACAAGGCAACCTAGTAGAAGTTTCCTCACTTATTTTCTTTGTTTTTTTCAGAATATCTCTGACTATATAACAACTCTTCCAATCTTCCCCCCAAACCTCAGAAAAAAAAAAAAAAAGAGTTCCTATCTTTAATGCTAGTAGCTTAGTTCTTAGATCAGAGTAATAATCTTTCTTGGCACCTGGGCTGGGGGGATTTTTATTTACTTCTTTCCTACCATCTTAGTTCTCCTCTATATTGACTCTTTTAACCTTCAGATATGCAAAGGTCTAACTGACTTGAAAAGAAAATGAATACTCTAATTTTGAAGACTCTCCTAATTAAAATCTATTTTTCTTTCAATTATTCATTCTTGACTTGAGGAAGTAACCACAAGACGTGTTCAGAAACCCATTGGACCCAGAATGAGACTGATTCCAGCCAGAATTTCATTGACTACCTGACATCCATAACTCCCTACTCTGGCTGGTGAGCCCAAATGACATTTTCAGTCTGCTTGGAATAATGTCAGTTCAGAGACAGTGTCCAGTTATCCCCCAAAGTCCAATTATTTCCTTTTCCCCAATACACTGTCATCCTGGTAAAAGGTGGTAGGTCTCTTTGAGGAAGGCTATGAGAAAGACTACAAATTTTTGGCAGTGTAGCAGGATCCTTTCTTTAGTGGATCTGGCCTCTCCTTCATTCAAGAGATTCTGAGTCTGTAAATTGGCTCAAATATAGACATTGACTGAGAGACCATGACTCTCTCTTTTAATGATTCAAGTTAGACTTCTTCACTGACCTAGAACACGACCTTTTTTGCTTCTACAGATTATATAAAAATTTAGTAGACTGCCCATCTATTTCACTTCTAGTGACACCTTGATTAACTAATCAATACCATAGGTCTCTGAATCAGACTATTCTGATTACTGTTTTGACTACTGTTTATAGGGTAACCACACCCATCTTTGGTGATTAAGTGTTATTTCTTGGCCCCTGTCTGGCTTGGGTTCTAATTATCCCAATTACATTTTAGGATTCCAGTTTGATGACAGAAGTTCTCATTGTAATTCCTGACCCACAGAGGAAAGAGACCATAGAACTCTTCAAGGATGCTAGGGTTCCCATCACAAATTTGTTTCCCAAAGTCATGGTGAGAGATGTGCCTTCTAAACCCTCCTGGCATGGGCAAACAAGCCTTAAATCATAAATCTGCTCTAACATTTCAGTCTTCCCAAACCTTTATATACATTCCTCTATAGTGTACCAAAACAGTTCTGGAATTTCAACTTCATTTAGGGTAGCCTACCTCTTGGTTCATGTTTTAGCCAACTAATCAAACTGTTAGAGCCCTTTCTAACCCTTTGAGCGACGACATTAAATCTAGAATCTCTGCTTAGTGGGCCCATATCAATAAAGTTAGCCTGAATCAATGTTATATTCCTTCCATTATTATCTCAACACCCTTAGTATCAATTCCCACATATGTTCTATGTATTTCTATCTGCATAAATTGGAAATATCTTGCAGTTATTTGGAGTGTAGCTCAACTCCTTGTGGGTCACCTTTTGTACCTCACCTTTCAAGGACCACTGGAACTTAAGTCTAGTCAAAGGTCTAAAAGCAAAGATATGTGGTGAGGGGTAAGTTGATGAGAATCAGCCATGCCTTGCGAGGCAAGAACTATATCCTCTTTTCTCATTTCTTCACGATAGAAAACCTCATTTTTGCTTGACTAGATTTTGACTTTTGCATTTTCTTATATATTCCCTTCTCAAGGTTACCAATGATCATGCAGTCCAAGTTCAACAACATTGGAAAATAATTTTGCATCATTTAAAAAAAAGTCTGTGTGTTTTTTGACATTATTGATTCTTCTTTTATTTCTCTTCTTCTTACTCTAATTCTTCATGTGCCCTTTATAAGAATTCTACAAGATTGAGACATTGAATTATTTTTCCTCCCCCTCTCTCTGTTCTGTCCATTCTCTTAAATTAACAGTGATTTCTTTCTTTTCTGGTTTCCCACAACTCTTATATTCACTACTACATATTATGACACTCTGTCAAAGATTTCTTCCTTAATGGAAGAAAGGTAAGTCCTCAATGTCTGATACTCCAATGTAGTTGATAGATAGCAGAAAACAATGTTTTTACATTTTAAATTTAATTTTTTTTAAAATTTCTTTTTCAGCATACTCTGGCTTTCAAAGAAGAAACAAAAACCTTTTTTTCTACTAGACATATACTAGAATAGACAGGAATAGAGCTTGGAAGCTTCACTCATCTTTAGTCTTTTTATTTCTCCTTTTGTGCTCAGTGTTCACTTTTAAGGTCATTTTTATAGAGGTGTGCATAACCAGATACAAGTTGGAAATATAATAGTTTACATTTTACTTCGTTCAGAATTTTCTATTTTGTTCATTCCTTCATTGTCAAAATGGATTATACTCAACTCCCCCCATTCTATTTTGTGTACCAAATTAGTGGCTGTATTATTTTGAGCATGTGTTTAGTACTCAGAAGACATAGTCTCTATTCACTCATTCTAAATTGGCACAAATATATAGATAATTTATTGTTGAGTTTGAATAAAATGCATTATATTGAAGCAGAGTAATTAGAGTTGCCTTTTACCTAATAATTGCTACTAATTTCTTTCAAGGGATTAGATCCCCCAACCCCATTTTTAATGACAGTGGAACTATTTTACCCTGCCATAGCATTAGTGGTGTTAATACTAGTGATTTTCATATTTTCCTTGCATAGTTCAAAATGTCATCTTGTTAACAAGAATTCTTTATAAAGGATCAAAATGGATGTTACTAAATTGATAGGACAACTGTTTTTTGTTTTTCATTTCACTAACAAATGGTGCTAACTGGAATGTCTGACTGCCTTCAATGTTATGAAAAACTAAATGATATTTCTTCAAATATGTTGTCAAATTTATTTTAATCTTTTTTTAGGCCAATGCTTAATAATCAAATAGACTACTCATGAACAACTAGATTTAAGTGACTGAATTAAAGCTTGAAATATTAGATTATATCAATGTTTGTTTTTTTGAAATTAAGATAATATATGTTATCGTTTAATCTTCTTTTTCTCTATTTTACAGAGAAATGATGAAGAAGCAGTTGTGGACAGAGGTGGAACTCGTTCTATTCTCAAAACACACTTTGAGAAAGAAGATTTAGAAGGTAAGACCTTTCTTCTTGGGATAGCTATTGGTGTGCTTTACAAAAGTATTTGAAGGATAAAAGTAGTTTGTCATATAATGAAGAATTGCAAAAGTTGGTATTGGAGTAATGGTAGTGTACTGGCGAGGGGTACATCTGATTGTTTTGGTACAGTTTGGAATGTCAGTAGGCAGACCTGAAAACAATGAGAAGCATCAGTTCATCTAACAATCATTTATTGAACCCCTACTATATTCAAGGTATTCTACTGTATGTCAGTCTTTCAATAATCGTTGCTTCATGGAATTACAATCAATTGAGAAATGATGACAGATCAGCATAACAAGTGCTGTATGAGAGGTAAATGTAGGACAGGAGGGACATCTAACTAAGCCTATGTTGTCAGAGTAGGCTATCACTGGAAGAGAAGTAAGGACAATTGGAATTCTCATTTTACTCATATATATATATATATATATGTATATATATACACACACACATATATATTAGGAAGAAGGATGACTAATTCAACAGAGAGGTAGTATGATCCAGTGGTTAACTGTATAGGCTCTGAAACCAGACTGTAGTGGATTCAAATACCAGTGCTATCCCTTATTTACCTTAGGAACTTCAGCCGATTAGTTAGCTTTTGTGCACCTAACCTCATTGTTCTGAACTGTTAAAGCAAGGATAATATGGGATATGTTTCCTAGTTTTTCTATAGGAATTAAGGGAAAATTACTTAGAATAGTACCTGGCAAAAGAGTTGTATAAATATTGTCAATTATTGTTATACCAATATTTAATGTGCATACAGGATTAGCTAATTTTTATTTTTAACTATAAATTATTATGAGTGAGATACAAGGTATAGTATGGGTTGTCTTTTGACTGAAAAGTGAAACCAAGGTGATCTTAAGTGCAAGTCATCAGACAGAGCTCCCAATAAACCACTGAGTTGAGAGGTAAGGGATTTTTCATTTTAAGCATTGTAATGGAACCATTTATAGTACAATTAAATTAGTTGTTCTTGGATCTTATCTTTAGTCACAACACTAACATAACAGGAGAATTACTATAATATTTAGAAACAACTCTCAACAACTATATGACTCTGTTCCTGATATTTTGCTTATCACACAAAAATACTCAGATCTAAGAAGGTTAGCTTACTGGGTGGGCCTATTGATTTGCTATGTTATACCAATATTTAATGTGCATACAGGATTAGCTAATTTTTATTTTTAAAGATCTAAGAAGATCTAAGGAGGTTAGCTTACTGGGTGGGCCTATTGATTTGCTATGCTATCTACATTCATCACATCAATTTAAGGGAGCAAAACCTGGAAAAATCTAAACTGGTAACGGATAATATAAAAATAATTTATCTTTGGGTTTGACATGCCATTACATTTGGTAAAAACAACATATTTACCTTCCTGTTTATGTCATGCTATGATAAGCTATCCCTATATTTACTAAACACACATCAGAAAAACCTAAAAAAGAAAGATAGTAGCCCAGAAATATACTCAACCCAAGAAAAATTCATCTTGAGTTTAAAGACTGTGAATGATCATTTTAGATGGAAAATACTTAATAAAAATATGATTTACTAAGATCATTTTAATTATTATACTTACATATATTACATGTGCCTTGCTTGGCATGGTTAAGAAATACAGACAACAGTATGCAATGCTTACTAAAAAAGATTTCTGATTGGTGGAGCACAATTGGATTAGCCAGATTTGTTCAGTTTACTGATCTCAATAATCAGTAATTTAATCTGAGAAGTTAATAAATGTGATTAAGTCGTTGGTTATTGAAATTAACTATAGAACGTAAATTCACATTGAATTTTAGAACTTTGATGGAAAATAGGAAAAAATCAAATTTATATTGACATTCTAATATTTGTTTTACACACAGCCCATACTAAATAATCTAAACTTTGACGATGCTATAGAGGGTTCTGTTGCGACGTGCACAAAAATTTAATAGATCTATTAGTTGTTCTGGATCGATTAGCCAGAGTTAGGAAATAGTGTGAGAGTGAAGTGATGGATATTGTTGTTCAGCAAGAATCAGCTGACAGCAAAATAAAATATCACATAAGTGGGAGAGCACCAAGGAGAAAGATAGCATTACTGAAATAATGGTAGTGGTAATTCATCTTCTGTTTGGGGTTGCTATAACAGAATACCACAGACTGGATAATCTATAAAGAAGAGAAATTTATATATAACACTTCCAGAGAGTGGGAAGCCCAAGATTGGGAGGTCCATATCTGGTAAGGGCCTTTGTGCTGTATCATCCCATGGTGGAAGGTGGAAGGATGAGAGAGGGGAGAGAGATTGAACTCACAGTCTCAAGCTTTTTGATAATCCACGTTAATCCATCCATTCCTGAGAGTGGAGCTCTCATGGCCTAAATACTTCCTATTAGGCCCCACCTCACATATTGTTGCACTGGGGATTAAATTTCCAACACATGCTTTTTGAGGTCACATTCAAACTGTAGTATCCTCCTTTTGTTCAATTTAAAGGAAAAGAACAAAACTCTACTTTTAAAGAGCTGCTTTATTAAGGCAGTTAATCCACAATAAATATTTTAAATAGAATTTGGAATTGCTATCATAGATAAACACATTTAAAAAATATCTATTGTAAAGTGTCTGAGTTAAAACTTTACATTTGAAAATGAGTTTTTCTTAGGAGTTACATGTATATATTTATTTAATAAAATTACTAGTGTAACGTAACATCCTGAGTACAGGTTGTAGAAATGCCAGATGGTTAAAAATATCTATAAAGTCTCAAGTGAAATATATTTAATAGAAAATGATCCCCTGCTCAATAACGACAGCTTGATATAATATATTCATTAATGTCTTCATATGTATATTATACATTCTGCTATATGATATATCAAATGTATAATTTTCTGTCTTTACGTTTCTTTATTTTACATATAGCTTGTACAATCTTATGTCTTTTCCTCCTATTAAAATAGAAATAAAACAATCTTATTGGATTCTTCTATTCACCTCCTATTTTTGTGAACCATGCAGTCAGTACAGTCTTTCAATCTATCTCAGTGGTGTCTCTACTCATCTTATCCTTTCCCTTCCATTCCCACTGCTACTGCTCTACTTCTTTCTCTCTCCTATGTACTGTAGACTGAGTCTTTCTCATTATACAGCCTCCTTAATACTGCCTGAGTATTCTTTTTTTTTCTTTTTTTATTTCTTTTTAAACTTTTTTTATTTTTTTATTTTTATTATTTTATTTTATTTATTTTTTATTTTTTTTTTGAAAGAAAGTAAAAGAGAGGAAAGAAAGTGAGAGTGAAAGAATGAAAAAAAGAATGTAAGAGAGAAAGAAAGAGGAAGAGAAAGAGGGAGAGAGAACGAGATTCTTGTTCTATTGCCCAGGCTAGAAGGCAGTCTAAAAATGGGTATTAAAAACCTCTTTTATGCCAATAATTGTACTTAACAATGGAGACAGGAAGGAATAAGAGATGAAAATAATAAATAAGCAACCAATCAATATTTTATTTAAACCTGTGAAATGCTATGCAATTGCTGAGGAGTGATTTGCTTCCAATTATGTGGTCACTTTTAAAATAGGTGTAATGTGATACTGAGAACAATGTATGTTTTGTGGATTTGGGGTGGAGAGTTCTGTAAATA